>BJBW01008216.1:0-63079 GCA_004320125.1 Scolopax mira
CCCTACTGGATGCAGTCCTGAGAGGCATGCTCTGACACGCTCTGGGTGGTCCTGCATTGGCAGGGGAGTTGGACTAGATGATCTCTATGGTCCCTTCCAACTCCAAAAATTTCAGTGATATTCAGTGATATTCAGTGAACAAGTAGCTTAAGTAAATCTGCTGCCTGGTACATGAGAACACACCGAAGGCAATTCCTCTCACTTGTTTTCATTGGAATGCCTGTGAAAAAAAAGAGCCCTTGAGCTGCTGTTCAAGAAGCACTGGCTGTATGAAGTATTTTCATATCATGCTAGCAACCAAAAAATAAATATATCAAATACTTTGAAAGGAATGTAGTGAGTGGGAAGCCTCTTGCACAAAAAAAAAAAAAAAACATGCAAGGGACAAAGAGCACTAATTAAGAATTTCATCTAGCTTCCTGCCAGGCATTTTTATACCAGCACTTTTGGATTTCTAAAACACACATTGAACAGCTTCCCAAATCTCACATACAGCCAATAACTTCAAATCATTCTAATAAATCAAAACATCATTAGGGCACATGTAAACCACTCTCCACAAGTCTTTGAGAGTACACTTGCTGGGTAAGATCTCTACTGTACTGTTACTGTGAGGTATGAATAACTTTGAGATTTTAGAATACAGTCCTTTACAGTAACTTCTAGCAACCCTACATCAATAGGCCCTCAGGGACTTTTTTTTTTTTGCAAGACTATAGATATTAACTGAATGTACCAAACCACTTTTTTTTTTCCAAAACAGATGTGACTCTTTATAATTTATGGGAATCCTTTATGTGTTTCATTCCAATACTGATTTAGAATAAATGAGAGGGAAAAAAGTGGGTTTTCCAACTTCCATTCCTAAAAAGCTGGTGATTCCAAGAAAAGGTAATCTAATAGCTAATGGTGAAATAAAAGCTGTTATTCCCAGCTGACAGGCTGTTAGGAAAAGCACTTTCTGTTCACTTAAAGATAAAAACATAAAGATTGAAAAAAAAAATGCAGCCTGTTACTAAACTGAAATGCATAATCAAAACATGGTCTTTGTCTCTTTTCAATACTGCCAGGAGCCACACAATGTCAATATTCATTGAATCCATGAAGATGGGAGCAAGCCCTTCTGCGTGGAATGAGGCCAGACCATCATATCGCAAAAGCCACCACCTTCACCCAGTTCTGCTGTAACTGTCCTTGAACTAGGACACACCAGGATAAAGCTCTGTCAACTCTGGCAGACTGGGAAGCCATAGCTCCTTGCACCAGGCCTACTGGATGTGAGCCCTGGGCAAGCCTGTGGGCATCAAGTCTAGAGATGACCAAGATGTATCAAACTTACTGTGCCCAAGCAGCGTGATGGTGCTGGCCACAGGCAGCAGGCTACAGGGATGCGTCTGGTCCTGCAGTAGCAGGATTCCCCTAAAGGTTGATGTTCAACCCTGGCAGTCACAGAGCTAAAGAAAAGCTATTTGCACAAAAAACACGGTGATACAGGCAAACTGCAGCTAGACAACAGAACTTGTCTATTTTGGCACCAAACACTTCCAAATATTTCCAAAACACATTGAAACAACAAAATTACACCAAGTGGAATTCCAAGTATTGCTTAGCAGGGTAAGATTAGACTCTAGAGTTTATCTAAATAATACCCTCTATCCCTAATAACACTAGGCAACATCTGTTAATGCCAAGCTAAAAGGAATTTCCACCCAAACTAGTTTGGTGCACTTTACTTTTCACTTCCTGTTGACAAGAGGTAATATACCACTATTAAATAAAAACACACACTTCATGACATTAATGACAAAAGCAAATGGCAGTCTTCCTTTCTGACCACATGAAGGCTTTTGGTAACTGCAGTATTTGCTAAAAAGGAATTGAGCTTTCATGAGGTCAAATGGGTTGATAACTTGGCTAGCTGTCTCAGCTGAAACAGGAATAGGAAGTCAGATGTAACAATTTGCCTTTGACACAGAAAAAAAAATGTTTATTTTTGTTAATCAGATAACAAAACCTTGGGATACATTACATCCTTGAGATGGAATGTTTACAGTTTCCACAGGGCACGTTCAGAAGATATTTGTGACATTAGCCTGTTCGAACACCAAGAATTTTTAGAAGGCATCTATAAATATGCATTGTTAAAGTGAAAGCAATGGAACTTTATTAGACAGAGGGACCAACTTTATGTGTTTGTTCATAGTATGTACTCGTCTTCTAAGAAGAAACTAACTGGGCTGTTGGGCTCCTCTGGATGGAGACAGCTCCTTTTCCAGGGCAGCCAAAGCTGTTTCTGGAGCAAGCAGCAAGCAGCGTCCTGACTACAAGGCAAGCAGGTCAAGGCAAGTGGAGACGTGACCCAACGCCGGGCCTTGAAAGTGACAGCAAGAAACTTCTTAGGGACAAGGGAAGCATGCAGAATTTGCTAGAAGCCAAAGAACAACTCAGATAACCGAAACAATGAAATTTATCCCCCAATGAATTCTGCAAAAATATCATATACTTAAAAAAACTACTGAACACCATACATCAAAAAAAACAACCCCACATATTTAGGTATTTATTTTTAGAAGGGATGATCTGAGGAACTTTTTTTTCAGTGCTTGCAATAAGATGATACCTTAAACATCTTTGTCATTTCATGATGTCAGTCTAATAAAACTGCCAACTTGCAAGATTATGGTCCTACAGTCTTGTTTACTACAAGCATCAAAAAGCAGTTTCACACAACTTTTTAGATTTACATCATCAGGAATCAAAGAATAAGTTAAATTTTGTTTTGTAAAAATTTTTGTGTGACTGATCAGGGCATAAAACTAACACGTATATTTTAATTTGCCCCTATCTAATCTTACAGTCAAATATGCTGCGCATTATTATAGAAGAAACACGCTGTTCAAGGTAACCAAGATAAAACAGGTAAAACATTGAAAACTGCCCTTGATCCAAACACGTCTCAATGACTCTGAAAGCTGGGGGGACACACTGGTTACACGATGGTTACGTTTCAGTCTTAGCTAGAATGACGTTCAGTGAATCAAAGACTGGGAGACAAGTCTGAAGCTTAGACCTTGGGGAAGTCACTATCGCTAATGTAAGCATTTTCTGTTAAGAAGACAACGTGAATAACTAGTGACTACACTGGAGTTTGACAAGAAACAATACAGCCATTAAGAAGCAATAGCAGAGGTATGGACCTGGGCATGAGCAGCTTGTTTTGAAAGTAAACACGTGCATGTACTGGAGTAACTACTGCTGCTTCTCACAACTGGTTATTAAACTAATCAGAGTGTATCCCTAAGCCACTCCTCTGGCAGTTCTTCAATAAGCCCTACCATAGTCAGCTGCAACCAGAGATGAGGAAAGGACAGAGCACTGAATTGCAGAGGCAAAAAAAAGAAATAAACTCCAGTAACAACCCCCTGACTGAGCTCCTCTCTGCTTGTCCTCTCAAATTGCCGTGTTTGCTCTCCCTCTTTTCCAGCCCACGCATGGGAAGAGCAATGAGCCCAGTGTGCTGGGAAGCCCCTGGAAGGGCATCTGCTGCAGGCGATTCCTTCCACATTGCCTGCTGCCCCAGCACAGAGGAGCCCACCCCATCAATCAGGTTGTGAATATGGGGCATCTCTAACCTCTGATGGGCTTCGCATACACGCTAGTGAACAGAAACTGCAAACTATGCTGGAATAACAATAATAGTTTCAACCACAATTAGTCTTACACTCTTGACTAACTTTAACAGCTACGTATTTTTAAATCGCCTATATATTCTCACTTTTATAAATAAGCATTTTTAACTTCTATTTTGCTCTGCCTCTTATTAACTACATAAGATAAATATGACATTTTCTTAAACGCAAATCAAAAAGCTTTGCAGCAGCTCAGCTGATGACACTGTCTATCACATGACGCCATATTGCCTCACTGCTGCCCTGCCCTCTCCCTTTCTGCACCAACCTTCTGTCTCTGTGTTTTTTAAGGCTGTCAGTGCTCACAAGAAGTTTTTTGCCTGTACAGCATCGAGCACAGGGAGAACAGTTTCTCAGGGGCTCAATACAATGACTTAGAAATCCAGATGCTACTATAAGATATATAGTATAGCAGAAGTGTAAATCAAATGCAGTTAGAGGCTTGCATTCATCATTTCCTCACTTCAAAATTTCAACCTTCATTACAGAAATAATTTCAAAGGAGAACAGCAACCTGTAAACATGTAAGATTTCAGCCTTGAGAATTTTAGTATCAGTTAAAAACTGGCTGATCTCTACATGGTCTTAGTCATGAAGTCAAAGCCCTGCCAATAGGAGTGCTCCCAATGGCTCCAATGGACTTGCTTATGTGTGCAAAGATAAACAATTAGGAGCAATTGGAAGAAGCTGTCCCACCTCCCAAACATTCAGAAAAATTAGTATCTAGAACACAGCACTGAAGAGACTCAGACTTACTATACTAAAGGGTGACAATTTTACAGAAACCTTCCTAAAGTTACCTTTCTACTAGCTGGTCTTTTAATTACGACCATGACAACTAGTTGTCCTCAAAGAGGCATCTTGTCCCCATTGTTACTGAATTATGAAAATGAGCTGTGGCAAGAATTCTTGACTCTTTCTCCAACCTTCTCCCCACAACTGCATATTTCCTTCATTTGTTGGCCTATCCTTCCCTTAGTGGGAAGCTAAGTCAACAAGGGGTTGAAACTGGTCAAGCCATGTACACTGCTTGGGTATTTGCAATAAAAACATTGACCAGTTCAAAAAAACACATGTTCTTAAAGTAGTATCGGCTAAATGACTGACATTTAATTATTTATATATGTGTGTGTCTTTTACTCCACTCCAGGCAAAGGGCATGATTCCCTTTATCACAAATCCTCCCTGGAGACTGTGATGGAGATTCTCTACTTCTGAACCCACCAGTCTGAGTATGAAAAGGTCAGGAGGGTGCAAGACTGCATCTTCTCTGCATCTTGCTGCAACTTCAGCAAGCAAGTTACTGCTGTCCCTGTGGATGCTATCATAGCCCTATAATGGATAAACATCAATGAGAAAGGTTCCAGGATCTGTGGTCAGCTGAGGGTCTGCTGCTCTGAAAAAGATTTGAGTAAGTGCAACAGTAATAGCCCACCAGATCAGCTCATTTGGCCCAATGACTAAATCTTTATAACCTTCTTTTTTTGAATGGGGGAAGTCCAGTTTGTTTTCCTTCATCATCTCCCTACATCCACTTATCAGAATGCTTCCAAAATTAAGTACAGGCAGAACACATGACCTTTTCTATCTGCTCTTCAGACATAACCTATGTCAGCCTGCTGCACATCACAGTTTCTAGTTAATACCGGAATTTTCTTTGCATGCAAATTATTAGCCTATATACTAGCTGTCATGAAATGTGTTTTTCCTTCTATATACATATGGGTTTAGAGCATGCAATTTTAAATGATTTGTGGCTCTATATACATGAGCAAGGAAGACACCCCTAAGCCACAACACCACATAGTACATAAAAGTGTAAGTAGAGGTAACCTTGAAGGACCCGTTTCAGTCCCTGAACACAGAGGTATAGCTCTTCTGTGGCCATGTGTTATCCTTTCTTGCAAACATATAAAGTACATAAAGGTTTTCAGTTCTGCATATTTACTCCTTGGCAGTCCGAAGGCACAGTAGTTTGTATAACCAAACATGAATATCAAAGCTTCTGACAGGCACCCAGACAGCGTCCACTCTTTGAGTGATGACTCACATCTTATACTCTCCCTCCTCTCCTCATTATTACAGGAAACTGAAAGGCAGAAAAGCTTGCAGGAGTCACAAATACTAACACTCTCAATTAAAGGGGAGAAACATGAGCCTGACAGTAGCATGGTATTTTTTTCCTTCTAGTAAAAAAGTAATTCTTTACTCTGTATTCTAATCAGCATCTCTCGTCTCTCCTTTAGACAAAAAGCATGTAGAATGACTCTCCATGATGGCTGTGGCTACAACAAGTTCTAGCGCACAGGAAAAAGCTCCACACAGGGAACATGTTCTAGCATGCATGAACTCACACTCACAAGCTAGACTCTTCCACGGCAACATGCTGGCTATGGTTTTCATGAACTGCACATCTTGACTCATCATCTTGAACTTCACCATCTTCACTCATCACAGCTCCAGACCAACACCAAAAAATAAACCTTATCACATCCCAATTCTGGAACCACATAATAGTCCCACTCTGCCTCACCCAACTGCCCATATTTATGATCTTTGAAGTCCATCAGACAGGTACAGAATTTCTCATTAGGTTTTATAAACAGTCTCTTGACTACAGCATGTCTGTGAGTGCATTACTTCAGAGAGGTCAACCATTCTATAGCAGGACCCAGACCCACATGTCCCAAATTGCTGTGTCTGGTGCTGGCTGGCTTTGGGACTCTGAAGATACTGACTCACTCAGAAACACAATGCCCAAGGATGCTTGTAGGTCTTGTAGTCAAGTAGCCCAAACTGCAGCAAAGTCAAAACTACTTGAAAGGCACCAAGGACGTTCAAGGGATCAGCTAAACTGATGGTATTTCTAATTACAGATTATGGATTTCCCCCTGGAGGCTGAGCAGATTCCCCTAGAAATAAAATAAAAAAGCACCCAGGTCTTGTCCAACCCATAACTTTCTTTATTGAAATAGAGTAAGAGGAACCAGAAATGAGGAACATATGTGTCATTGTATGCAAGTATCAACACATACAAAGAGATCTAGAAAACTGCATCAACAAAGTATGTTTTATATAGTGCCTTTTTTGACTTGAAAGTATGTTTGCAATGCAGTTAACCTAGGCGTGCTCTCAAGCATAGAAATTTCCACTCAGCCCTTCTGCTCCTCCCTGGAAGACTAAGAGTTAGAAAAGTCCCACTTCAGTAGGTAGTGAAGGATGAGGTCCTTTGTAATTTGAGATACTATCTTCCTTTTTTTTTTTTTTTATGAGTGTTTTAATATCTGCTAGCAATGATCTACTTTATGAATGTAATATCCACTCAGTTCCCACTGAGGCAAAACCACTTACAAGAGAACAGAGAAAGATTACTGAACACCGTTTTCTTACTGGTCAGCACAAAGTTATTTGGCGCAAGCATCTCCGTAAATATTTGCCCAAGACTGGGTAAATTTGCAGTGTACGATGGCCCTCAGACCTGTACTTCCCACTATCAAGAGAGAAGGCTCATAGTCTGCAGCTCAGCTGGGCTTCAGCAGAAATGCAAAATGCTAGGAGGCTGAGCTCAGTATCATTGCTGTCTTTCCCTTCGGGTCTGTTCTTTTTCGTTTTGCTCAATGTTCCACTCCACAAACAAAAGAAGATGAATTTTGAGATGGAATGAACGAAAGGTTATTCCTGGCTGTTGGGTAATGAGAGAATTTGTGAAGTGCATTACACAGGCCTGGGCTTTGGCATGGGGAAGCTGGAGGGAGAGGAGGGAACTGAATTCATCTCCTGGCAAATATGCAGAGGAAGAGGACAGACCCAGAACCACTTTCAGCCTTATGAAGGTGAAGGCGATGTCTGCTTTGCTATGTGCAAGGAGGTCCGATGGACTCAGTTCACAGTGACGCTGGCAGCCTGCCACAGTATTTTGTTCACGTGTGTTTGTGACATCCACAGGCCCAGAGCTGTAATTATGGTCTCAGATGTCACAGTACTACTAGCCCAGAAGATATTTATGGATCTGATACGTACAATCTATAGGCATGGTGTACTTTCAGGCACATTCCTGAAAACTCCCCACTCAAGAAGAGGGACAGCAAGCCTAAAGCAGTCTTTTTGAGCAATATATCAAATATATATATCAAAACAATATACTGCCTTGGGTCTCACCACTAAAAGTCACTGTAAGGTCTGGACAGAGTGGATTGCAGGCACGGAGCTCAAACTCACCCCTTAGATATTAACAGAGGCATACTAATGAACTGGGAACTGGGTTAAGTATTAGTGCTGCTTCTTTTCCTGTAAAGTGACTCGCTGCTTTTCACAGTTGCAATTTAAATTTGGGATGATAATAAGGACAAGTAAGTACTTTCCCCCTCCAGAAGGGAAAGGCCAGATAACCACTTCCACACCGGTTTTTTATTGCTACAAAGCTTATGAAGCACTTAGAGAACATTACACATAGTGTAATCTATGAACCTAGCTAGAGAGAAACAGCTCCATATTGTTTGCTATTTATATTATTAACTTTTGCTCCAAAACACAAACAAAATCACCAAAATGTCACCATCTGTGGGAAAGAAGACTGTGAATATCAGTGAGGAAAATGCAGGATATAGTTCAGCATTGGGAATAGAAACTAGTCCAGGTTGACAAATGCTATTCCTACGTGTAGTGTAGGGAGGTGCCTGTGTCCTTTAATGAGCAGACAGCACTCGGGAGAAAAGAACTCTGATTCTCATACTGGCCCGGCTCCAGAATAGCTCTAGTTTATTTTGAAGGACTACCTCCCACTTTACCACAGCTTCAGACACTCAGCAAACACACACTTCTCAATCCGTATCTAAAGCATTACTTTTAGCAACATAACTACAGTCATTCCCTTATCAATGTACTCTATTTGTTCCGATATATCTTTTATTCACTGTGGAAAGGGTTTCAGCCACTTTCATGCTATGACAACCCACACACCCACTCACATTCAGGCATAGACACGTCCTAAACAGGACAAGCATCGGGTCAATGTATTTGTTTTGGAAAAATGTTTAAGGACAGGATTTTGAACCTTCTGTTTCCAGAAATATTGGCATCCCAAACCCAGTGCTTACCCTTAACCAAGACCACTTGCCCTTCAGGCTGAGGGTAGCCAAACATATCATGTTGCTGTGCCTGCTCACAGCCAGTTGGAAAGCTGCATGGGGGTATTTCAGTCACAGTCCCTGCTAAAATTTACTTCTTCAAAGCATTCAGTGTCTATTTACCAAGAGGATGGGAAGTCACCCTGCAATGCTTCCTTAACTACAGTAATCCTAAATATTTTACTACTTACAGTGCTCTCTGAAGGAAGGTGTTTGGTATTGCCTTATGCCAAATGCAGAATGCTTTTGTATTACAGAAAATGCAAAGCGTTATAATAAACCAGACTGAAACATCTTCATTACCAAAGTAGCTTTTTACTGAGAAAGTCTTATGCTGAGAGAGCAGTGCAAACACACCAATAAATGCAATTTTCTGTTCCTAGTGTAAAAAAAATCTAAAATGCAAACTAGAAAATATTGTATATTTAGTACGTGTTTACATAAAGCACGTAACTCTAAACACTGGACAGAATAGAAATGAACATTAACAGATATAATACAGATCAGTATATTTTTCCTTCCCAATACCAGCTGTACAAGTCTGTGGCAGTAGAAATGCCTTTAAGCCAGAAGGAAATCTCTGCATTTTAAATTCGGGCTCCCTCCAGCTTAATCAGATGTATTTTCAGTATGAAGGGAGTTCTTGTATTTAAACTAAAACTGACATATGACTGACAGTATGCCATCTTAGCAACTGCTTTCCACTCATATATGTCCTAATACTGAAGCATTTTCAAACACTTCACACAGATATTTCTTTAAAAGTTATACTGAGAAAAGTAATTTCAGCCTTTTGGGAAGCACCTCATTTCTATTTAATTTTCTGTGCCTTTAATCGTCAGGACTCCAAGATTTCCTTTTGCCTCAGCTCTAAGCCCCACACAGTTCAATTTTAGCCACAAATAACATTTGGTTTAGCTCTTTATTCATTCTAGTTCTTACCTTTTTTTTTAAAACTAAGCCTTTTCTACTTTCTTCCATTAGAAGCAAATGCTGGCATTCTCTTGTTTTCAGGGCATCCGTTGCTTTCAAGGGGAAAAAATAGACAGAAAGCTGTATTCCGACATACCTTGAAAGGAGAGTAGCATTCACTGCCAGCTGTGTGACTTTTCAGTAGCTGCACTCAGATTCCAGCGTTCCCAAGAACCACGATGTCACAAACCCCTGAAGCTCGCAACCAGGAGCGGAGGCAGATTGCTCTCGCACGCCCTTCCTCCTCTCCGGGTATCTGACAGCTGTACACTTTTTTGGACTGCAGCAGGACTTGTCTCCCAGCCCCTTTGCCACTCCGATAAATCATCCCCTCCCTGCTATTAAGAGCATGCTGCCATTATACCTTAAAAGCACGTCACAGCTTGTATGCAGTAGCTGTGGGAAAGCTGCATTTATTTATACAGGAAGCTTGAGTACAGCACTTCCTACTTCCCATCTGAGTCTCAATTCAGCTGCAGGTGATTGCTTAGACCCTGTCAGCTTCCAGCCAATGTATACCCTACATTTTTATTCGGATATCTGTGCTGCTTTTAATTGTAACTCCCACCTGAGCCCTGACAGGATAAAACTGAAAGGAACATTAGCTTTGACACTCATAAAAAAACTCCCTCGTAAAATAACCCTTGCCATTTAACCTGGTTTAGCAGTTTGTACAGCAGCTGCCCTGCCAGCAGATGATGTCTGAAACATCACTGGCTTCTGCTTATCTCCGTGTGTGAAAAATGTCCTCCAAAAGCAAAGTAATTTCTTTGCGCTGGAGAGGAAGGAGGCAAAGATCTAAACTCACAAGTATCAGTGCAATTTCAAATGATGATGGTGCTCAGCTTACTCTGCCAACACTAAATTTTGACTCTTTAAGCTGGACTTGTGTAAAAGATGGGTTGGAAATACTGCAGTTCTGTACTGCAAACCTGTGGGTGTGATTCACACCAGCCAACCAGCAGGAGAAGGTATTAGTGTGTCCCTTGACAGCAAACCCACAAGAACTTTTCCTGCTGTAGGAAATGTACCACACCCAGAGATAAGAAGCACAGATACATCAGTGTGCAGGAGGTGCAGAAAAACAGAGAGAAAAACAAATATAGATGCTAATCTGTAATTTTCTTTTTATGATGAAATAAGGTTACTTTGTACTTCATGCAATTAGTGCTGGTGTTCTGCCTTCAGGACTTTGCTGAGAAGCCTGATGTATATGTATTTCTTATGGGGTTACAGAAACTCACAGCTAAGCTTTTAGTTATTTTCAGATAATTATACTCTATCAGATTAATTCAAGGAAAAGGCAGAAAGTTCATGCAACTTTAATTCAGCCTCCTTGAATCTATGCATTACAGCTTTGCTTGAATTATCATCACATACTCTTTTCCCCTTGGAACAAGTACAAACTTTATCAATCTATTTGACATTGGGTGTTAGATATAATTTTATATCTGGGGAGGGAAGGAATAGTCACCAGAAAAAATACTACCTTTCCAACATGTGGAATCATGTTGATCCCTACAGTATTCATCAACAGGATTACAGTATGATTAGGCAACCAAGAGTCATGTCACAGATATTACCACTTGAGCTGGTAGAGCATTTCCCAGCAGTAGCAGACTTTTGTCCTCAGCAGTGACCAATCCTAGACAGTACTCAAGAAACACTTGGGACTCAGAGCTATTTTTCAGGCTGCAGAGCAGTAGTGAAAATGTGGAATTCTGTGTCAAACTTCACAGTTAGAAAAGGAGTTTCCTACAGTGGTTTGACTTTATCCTCCATCTTCTGTTCTAGCATGAAATAGATTAAGCCTCCATCACTACCTTTTCACTACCTCCCCTCTCTTCTCCCTCCCTCTGTTCTAGCTCCTGCATTTTCTTCCTGCAGCTGCTATCTTTGCTATTCTGCCTCCACCACACAGGTACTTGTTAGGTCACAGATGAAATGCAGCAAGAGATATCTTCCTGCTCTCAGCTCCAGTGCTCAGCACCACAGCACTCAAACAGCAAAAAGGACAATTACCTCAAGGAGGAAAGTGGTGAGAGGGGGAGGATGAAGGAAATGAAGTCATTCGTGCAGGTGTAGGGAAAATGGCAGGGCAGTAGGACCAGAAGTGGAGCAGGGAAGCTGCCAGCAGCAAAGTAGCAAAAGTAGCATCTGGTTTGGTACTTACTCCTTGCCAGCACAATAAAACAAAATCAAACTTCACTGCAGTAGCCTCATCAGTCAAGAGAAACAACTGCAAATAAAGGCTAATCATCCTTCCTTCAGATAAATTATGAGGCCAGCTTTTATCTAAGGAGACTCTTCTTTTGAATTAAGAAAACTAGATTAGTCCATTAAAATGCAGATAAACTCTGGAAACTTCAGCTGCAAACACCACATGATACTTCTATCTGGTTTCCTACTATGTATCTCTATGCATGAAAGCTACAGTGTGATGGCACAAATGTGCAAAACTGCTTACAGCAAAATTAATTTCCCTTAAACATCACAAAATTGAAGAGAAACATCATCAGTGTTTCTCAAGTCTTTTAATTTTCTGGAAAATGTTCAGATGTGTTCATTCCAAGCCCTCCACTTCTAGAGTATTAAATCCTAAACCGTGGTCCCCAGATTTACGTGCAGGACAATCACTTACTGATGCTCTGTGGAGAGCTGGCTATTCCCCCGCTTCTGTCTTCAGTTCTGTGGTCGTCCCTTCTTCTGGGCTCACCCAGGGTCCTTGCAGCAAAGAGGAGCTGAAGGTGACGTGGCACTGTGCAAGAGCTCAGGCTAGAAGGAAATGATCAATGATGATGATTCTTTCCATTGCTATCACCAAAAGCCGTGAGCTGGATTGTTATGAGGTCTTCTCTCAAAATGATTTCTCTTCCAGCTGTACCTTGAGCCCAGGTACTTCACTGTTTTACAGAAGCACATCTTCTTGGCAACCTAATTTTGCAGAGTGTTATGAGTCATGCTAAATTGCTACCCAGCTCAAATCCCTCAATCTCTTGACCCAGATTGATGGATTTCCTCTTTCAGCCAACAAATAAATAAAAAATACAAGTTCAGAATGTCATGCAATGCCAGTCAAGACACAAGCTAAGCCATCCCCACTTGCTTTCTTCTTTGATATCAGTGATATAAAGCACAAAACTGAGAGGATCGAATTAATTTTTTAACACTCTTAACTGCTGCTTTTATAACTCCAGAATTAGGGGAATGGCTAAGCCTCTGAGGTAATACATGCCAAAACACAACATCACCATGAATTTTTAGTTGAGTTACTAGCCAGAATAAGAATGAAGGTTGGCATAGTTAATCACTAACATTGCTGTGTCATCCTTGCAGCTACTTGAAGTACTTACAAAATGACTAAGCCACTCTGGCATTAACTAAAATTACTAATTAATTTATGGGGTAGGCGGGTTAAAATGTAATAGCATGACCACTGAAAAGATCTCTCATCCCACAAATAGAATACGATTAACAGCAAGTGAAAACACTGAGTTAGTGTATAACTAACAGTTTCATTATAATTCTACATAACGAACGAGGATTAGCTTGTGAAGGAAAAAAATTTTCACTACCCTGATTCACAGTTTTCAACTAATAAAAACCAAACACACACAAATTATGAAAAATAATTGCTAGCCATTGGTGTAAAAAAAAAACAGGTTTTGTAACGTAACTAAGAAAAATGTTTTTATCCACTTCGCTTACTGTACATGCAAATTAACCTCTTTCCTATGCAAAAAAAAAAAAAGTATTTCTATATGGAAGAAAGACAGTTTCATGAGAAAAATAAATACTAATGTGTAACATAACCAATGTTGAAAGCAGGACAGGAAGGGATTTTGCACAGTGTGTGTACATATATTATCTAAAGTTGCAAGTATGATGCCCCTGATGTCACGGGCTAAAAATAGTTTTCTTCAATGGGAACTATTTTAAAGGGGGATTCCATCATCAAAAGCTATTTGTGGTACCTTCATAAACGTAATGCTTTAGAAAAAAGAATTTCTATTCTCTATATGTATTTATATAATCATACAACACTAGAAATCAGGTAACAATGAAAAAAAAAAAAAGTTATATAATATTCTGTATGCAGACAAGCTTTACTCAGAAGAGCTACATGACAATCAAGACCACATCTTTTCCGTTATAATAACCCTATTGCTCTACAATTCTGAGTTGGTATGCAAGTCACTGACAAACCAGGCTTGAAATCTTCATTATTCCCTTTATCTAAAACATAGTAAAACTTTATTATAAAGTGTTTTGTATTGGAGTGAAATAAATCAAGTTAAATTATTTTTTAAAGAATAGTAGGTACAAATCTAAAGAGCTTTTTATTTTATAGTAAAACAGTGAGCAGATTGGCACACTGTCTCCTGAACATTTATAATCGCTGTGATCTCACTGAATTTCACTGAATTTTTTAAAGTTGGAAGGGACCATAGAGATCATGTAGTCCAACTACCCTGCCAAAGCAGGATTGCCTAGAGCATGTTAGAGCACATCACTCAGGACTGCATCCAGGTGGGTCTTGACAATCCCCAAAGAAGGGGACTCCATGACCTCCCTGGGCAGCCTGTTCCAGGGATCTGTCACCCTCACTGGAAGAAGTGTTTTCTCATATTTGAGTGGAGCCTCCTATGTTCCAACTTGTGCCCATTGCCCCTCGTCCTCTACTGGCAACCACTGAAAAGAGTCTGTCTCCCTCCTCCTTCAACCCACCCTTTAGATACTTATAAGTATGGATAAGGTCTCCCCTCAGCCTTCTCTTCTCCAGGCTACAGAGCTCCAGCTCTCTCAGCCTTTCTTCATAAGGGAGATGCTCCGATCCTTGAATCATCTCAGAACCTGTAGATTTGTCTCAGACATGAAGAAAAGAGGTAGGTGACTTGCACCTATCCTTCTCTATGAATTAGACAAAGAACAATATTCATTAAAATTTGTTGGCACAGCAGACCATCTCCAAACAAAACACAGTCATATGGCTTCCATAGAACTTTATTTCTTCTGTATAGATATTTTTTCCTGTGTTTATACTTTGAAGTGCTTCCTGGCACATTGCATTTTGGTATTTGATCTATACACAACAGCGCTAGAGGAAAGAAACGTACAGCCTCACCAGAAAAGTGAGCAGCCAGGCTGGGATAGCTGGGTTTGGGGTGCTTGGAAATCTTGGCTTAAAGATGAAGGCTGATGGCTTTGACAGTACCAGAGTTTCAGTGCAACTTGTCTTCTTGGGACCCGCAAGCAGTAAGAGAAAGTATATTTGCCCCCATAGGAAATCCTGCTGGTGGCAGAGCTCCATTAGTCATGCTGGCAGCAATGGGCCTTTTGCCACCAACAGCTGAACAGCTCTGCAACAGCCTTAGGTAGGTTTTAACTTCCGTTAACTCCTGTCTGTTGACTAAGCGCACGAAGGACCAGCTTGTGAAAAGAAAAACCAAGCTGAGTTATTAGGAGTCTGCCATAAATGAAATGCTGACGAATTGCCACCGAACAGCAAACGTCCAGCCCAGGGGCAGCCAGCACAACACCCTCAGCCCAGGGCCCGTCCTCGGCCACCTCTTTGCCCTCAGAGGCAGAGAAGAGACAGGTTACTGGCACCTTCCCCCTTGACACCCTTGCCCCCTTGGCACCCTTCAGCACATACAGATGTGGAGCTGCTTGGTTCTTCTGAGGATCAGGTAACAGGTGAGAATTTCTAGCTGGGAAAAGAGTAATTTATGAAGCAGCATCAAGGAGCCCATATTACACAGACATGAAAGAGGAGACACCAAAGTTGTGCTCTTCTCCTATTCTCTCTTAAAGTAAGCAAACATTTTTAACATGAGTATACAAAGATTGCATGGGAAAAACTTAAGGCTTGGTTAAATTAATTTATTTTCTATTAACTCAGAGATAGCTTCAGAGCATGGCACAGACTTTCTCAAGTATGCACAGATATTTTTTTCTTTTGATTGTGTGCCCAAAGTGACACAATCTGTTGACTTTGACTTTTAACCAAGTGTTTTGGTAATGTACTAGAATTACAGGGATTCCAGACATTGGTATCACTGTCATAAAAAACCGAGAGGGCAAAAGCTTCCTGGTAGCCAAGACAGGAAGCTTTCTCTGTAACAGAGGAGGTCACCAACCTGTCCTTGTCATGAGAAAAAAATGCGCACGCTGTTTTCACTTCTCGATCCTACTGCTTTTTCTGTCCTGCCTCAAGCTCTTAACTGCCCTTTTTTGGAAATATTAAGAGACAGCTTTATTCCTTCCAACACAGGCCAGTCTCCTAGGTGATGGCTTCGCCTTTGCCTGGTGAGGTTCTATCTACAGCCTTAAAAGAAAACGAGAATTGGAGGGGCTTAATAATACATTTCAGCCCAGACCTTGTTTAAAATACACCTTCTGGAGTCAGGAATGGGCAGGGCAGAGCTGAGCCCGAGGCACCTAATTTTAATTTTATGATTATAAAAACCAAATACAGGACTTCCACAGACATCTGACAGGCAAGTCCAAGGTGTGGAGCTAAAGCATACCTGTGATTCATAGCTTTTCTTTAGCATTTAGGTATGACACAGACCTACACTTTGATTAATTTAGGATGAGAAATGGTTTCCAAGTTGAGAGGGGTTACTCCAATGGACCCATTATGCAGGGAAATGCTGGAACTGAAACACACCCATATAGGAAAACCAAGAACTTGTCCCTCTCTCCCAGCAACCCTCTCCTTACTCAACTTCCAGACAGGGTTCTCCCTGACGTTCCCCATATCTTTATGGTCTCCTTTCACTTATCCTAATTTACATCTCACCCATTTATGGTGAGCCCAGATGTGAAAAGGTTTGTCCAGATCCACTTTTCTCCCTATGAAATGTAATGATGTGGTTAGATATTCTCAACAAATAGAGTTTTTAAGGATTTCAGCCCCTCAGTGTACAACAGTAGGGCTGTTTGAGAGAGCCCATCTTCTCCCTGTTGTTTTGGACTGGCCACCTTTGCAATGGGGGCATCTGACACCGACACAATACCACTTCCCAGATGAGAAACAGCAACACCTTAAAATGCATGCAACTGTTTGCTGGCGGTCATCATATCATATCACAGCTGCACTAACAAAATCTAGGATTGCTCCACATTCAAGACCCTTTTTAGGATAGTGATAAACCTTTTTTCCCCTCCTCTGTTCAGAGCAAAGAAGACAGCAATTACAATAATCTTTATTGTAATATTAACAGACATCTTTAACACACACCACCTAGCAAGCAGTTGTTAAATTCAACAATCCCAAAATCAGCATAGTGGAAACTCAAAACCAAGCAGATTGCTTGCTGCAAGTGACATAAGGATTATTCTGTTGCACTGAAATAACTGGGGGGTTTTTAACTTCATGTTGTTTATTCTTGTGTCTGTTACATTCAACTGACAGGTAAGTTTATTAAAAATATGTGCTTTTGACCTAGTAATTTTTTTTGAAGTCTCTTATGAAACTAGGTATACCCATTTTGGCAGACAATCTCTAAGAAAAGAAATGTGAGTTTAACAAGACTGAGCATGGGCAGAAGGGCAAGAGGCATACTAAAACCTTTGCTTCTCCAAACACTGCTAAACCAAGCAAATAGTGTTTTCTGCTTCGCTACTATCTGCGGTCATTGAAGAAATGACAAGTGAACTCATCTTTTTTTAAGCATGCCTTCATCTATGAAAATCCACTGGCACCACTCAACTTCCCTATACTTGTCAGGAAGAAACTTGAACATATTTAAGTGTATTCACCAACTTTTTATTTTATACATATGTTTCCTGGGATATGACAAAACAAACTAGTCAGGGGCAAAATTTATCCATACATTTGTTCCCACAGAAAAACAGTTTGCATTGTATAACATAAACACACCTTTCAAGTGTGAACTCTGAATCTGTGTAGATTCCATGAGTTCTATCTTTCTGAGACCACAGTATATGAATTCAAAGTGAAGCAAATGTGCTCAGTGAACTCCACCTACAAGTAAATAACTAAATTTCTATTTACGTTATCCTTAGGATAACTGTCCTAAGGATATTAAAAAAAGAAAAAGCTAACTGATTTCTTTTCCTAAGACCAGCTCTTAAAATAGTCTTTTAGCTTTGCATAACTTCATGGCTTTAACCAAAAAGATGACAAACAGCATTTCGCAGTAGCCTCACAGAGAGCAAACTCAGTGGCTGAATCCAGACATGTAGCATCTTCAGCATCCCTGCTGGTGATCATAAAGGTCTCCTGTCTCTGGCTGTCCCAGGGAGTAAGCTGCTGCAGGCTTCAGCGGTGAAGCACCTCTCTGGGCTGATGGAACTGCAACGAATATGCTGCTTCCTACTGAGCAAACCTTGGAGAAATCATGCAGCATGACTTGGGAACCAAGAAGTTCCATCTGAGATCCTTTTGAAATATGGTGATCGTCAGCGTATGCCACAGAGTTTACAATAACGACTTCTTGTCTTTGGGTTGAAAAAATTATTAGATCACGATGTGATACAGAGCACCCAAACTTTGTACATGGGAACAGAATTTGGACAGCAGAAGAAGATAAATTATTTCCACTATGATTTTATTCCTGACCATATTGGTCTAAGGATTTGAGGAGTTTCTGGAAGTTCTATTTAACTGTTTTTTTAGGAATAGTCATTTCTCTTCCCCCAAGCAAAATGACCGGAAGCATGAATCAAGACTGTTTAAAAACTAAAATAACAACTTCCTTTGTTCTTATTGATAGCATTTTTGGTTTTGTGACCTGAGTGGATATTTGTATGTGTGTTGACTGTGGGAAATATTTTTCCAGTGACTCACTATTATGATGCAATATTTTACATAAAGCCAACAGTTGATCTTTTGTGTCATTTCTTCTGTTGTCAATAGGATTAAGAAGGAGAGGAGGGAACTGAAAAACATTAGGAAGAATAAATAAAATTAATGTTTTACAGGAGATGAGATGGATATTCTGCTGCAGTTAATTTCCACTAAACACAGCAGACTACAATGTGAATGGAGACAGTGATGGTGAAGGAAAAATTCCAAGAATCAACTTTCTCTCTTTGATTGTCTGTCGAGGAAGCACAGGATTTACTTTAGCTTCCTTCAATTGGCAACAAGTGCATAATAAATCTTTTGTCACTTAGTGATAATTTGAATATGCAACATTCCACATACCACAATGTTTTGAGTTTGGATACTATTATGAACCGAGAGGCCCATCCTTCACTCTGTCTAGACCACCCAAAATGTGTTACTGGCATTGTATCAAGCTTTAAGATTCCCTCACATTAGAGTGATGATGACCAAGATCTCTGTTGTCTCTGTGCCATCAATCGCCAAACAATTTTATTTTTTCAACTGAAAATTCTATGGGAAGATTAAAAAATGCTGCTGAATTCAAAATAATGAAGGGTTTCATTGTTGTACAAGTGTTTCCAGGCATGTTGCTGAAAAATAAGTCAATGAGGGAATTACTTTCCTCATTCGGAGGTATTGTAAATTGTGGGTTTCCTCCAGAAGGAATATTTATTAATTAGGTAGATTTTATGCTCCAAACTTGTACATGAAGAAGTGGGTGAGCAGCAAAGCTACTGAAGCCTGGTTTCTAAGGATTTGTGTGCCTTAATACTACTAAAACAAGGACCCTGAGCTCCCTTGACCAGGGGCTACTCAAGTTATGACTTGCACTGACCCACAAGCACACTGATTAGTAAGCCTCATATGCGATGATGGTTTTCTGACTGGATGCTACCAGAAAATGTATGAGAGTGGAGCACTGCCTGGCTTTTCACATCAATGGCTCAGTCACCAAGTGTACCAGAAGACAAAGAGCATAATCCACATGAGCTCTATTTCCCTAAGAAATCCAGTTAAGCAGAAGACTTCACTCAGCTCAAACCTTTAAGGGTTAGACTGATCACTTCACAAAATCATAGCAAAAGTCAGTGCACTCTACTGAGTACTCTTCACACTTGTGACTAAGTGCAACATCGATGTTTTGTGGTTACCTTTCTGTTTCATTATACACAGTAAGAAGCAAAGAAGAAAAGTTTTCATTTGACATTCTGGTTTTGACCAAGGGAAGCCAACTTCTGGACGTCTGCAATATGCTTTCCACCTCCTTCACAAAAAATACCCGCAGCACAGATACAAGATTTAGAGTCTTTTTTTCTAAGCTTTGTCATAAACATGTTCTGACCTTGGAAAAGTGCACTAATTTTATCGTCTGTAACACAATAGAACCCTTTACTTACTTGTGCCCCCAGATTCATGGGATCATGAGGGGCCACTGACACTCACTTCTATATCTCTCCCTGACTCTTCAATGTATACCATATGGCTTGTTATCTCAGCCCCACTAAGATTTTGGCAGGCAGTTCCTAAAACCTCCTGAATGGTCATCCCGGCACTACCTGTCTGAAACCTGGCTAAATCTACTCTAAAAGTCTAAATTTTTTCACCTTTTCTTCAGAACAGTTATTTCACTCAGCAAAACCCCAAATATCCCGCTGTGAATATGGCAGTAGATTTTTCATATCTGTAGAAATATATGACGTGCTCCGGTGTGTTTGATCTCAGTTTTGCCTTAAAGGCTTTATTTGTGAAATGTGTTAAGTCAATGGTTTTTCTGTTAGTGTATACATCCGGGTTCCTGGTTTACTGGAAATGTAGTATGCATGACCATGATATTTTTGTGCTTGTCATTAATGTGTGCATAGGATTATCAGAAGGTAACTCCTATAGGTAACACCTATTTGATAATTCCTAACTTCTAACAGTTCTACTACTAAAATGCAAGTAATGATAAGAGACCGTATTTTGTGGGACTGGAAGCTAGATTCATTAAGTAGCCTGGTATCATTACATTTTCTCTTACTACATCTTACTTCAACCTATGGTCCCCCTGCAAGTCATGACCCAAACACGCAGGAAGCTGCACTGTAAGAAAGATCTCAGAACCTGAGGAGCAACCAGACACAACAAGGAAGACTTGTGAAACAAGACGAGAAAAGTAAGACAGGAGAAGTGTGACTGGAAGACAATACAAACTACCTTTTTATGCAAAGAAATTATTCAGAATATTTGACATTTCTTCTGCAGCCTCCTTTCCTCCTCATCAAGAAAAGAAATAACTAAAATTCTTGACCAATATTAGCTAGTTATCCTTGTTGGCTAGCCACAGGTAGAAGTCACAGAGGAAGTGAAGAAGCCGAAGAAAGAGATGTTTTCTTTATGAATAATAAGACAAGGTACTTTTGGGTTTTTTTTTAAGGGGCCACATAAAAAGGTCATAACAACACAAGCAAGGATGACATCATTGACAGAAGACAAAGGAGCAGCAATGAATTGTGGAGACCATGAAAAATAGAGAGGATAAGCAGCAATCCTCCCAGCTGGGGGGCTATGGAAGAGAGGGCACTTGGCATGTGCTGCCCACCAGCAGTAGGAACTGAGCAGCCACAGCCAAAAAGCCACAGCCACCACCACAGGATGGTTGATGGTAACACCTAATGCCTGAGAAACAGTAACAACCAAAACCACACATTTCCTTTCACTGCTTCCTGAATTCTTCATTTTGTCACTTTAAAAAAAAAAAAACACACACCAAAACAAAACAACAAAAATGGCTTTTCAAGGACATTTTATGAATTGGACAGAATGCTTTTCCAAGCCCAAGAGCCACATGAAACACTTCATCACCAGCTGCTCTCAAACATTTTTCAGTCACCTGATTTCACCACAGATATGACAGCTCCTGCATGGCATCAACTGAAACATAATTACTGGGAGATTCCCCCCCCCCTTCTCTCAGTTCAGCCACTAACCCATTCCCCACTTTCCCTCTCCCCTCAGACAGATCTGTGAAGAACCTCTTTTAGTAATCAGTAGGGTGCTCCAATTGTTTAATCACGACACAGATATTGCCAACACCTCACTGGGGGGGGTGCTTCTGATGGGGTTTGCGTTTTGCCATGTAGCCTTTGTCCACAATGTGAACCACCTTAATAAAAGAAGCCATTTTACTGATGCTTACAACTGAGAGGAACTTTCCCTGGCATCTGCAATTAGAGCTTCAATAACTGATTGTCCTGAAAAACGATACGAAGAAATATTCTAGGAGGGATTAGCTCTTGGGTAGGAGCAACAAAAAAAAAGCAGAGTATTAAAATGCCATGAAATCAAGCAGTGCTCCACAGACCATTCTGGAAGAACAGCTCTGTGTGGATCAGCTTCCTGAAACAGACACTGAAAGATGCAGAGACCTGGCTCTAGGAGGCTTCTGTCTGTCTGTCTGCTGCTGGCGTCAGCAGTGGCCAGGCAGATGAGTTACTGATCCCCTGATTCAGCCCCCTTGCAGAGTCACACAAAGCTCCACCTTTCCTCAGATACAAAGTCCCAAATCCCGCTAACACAATCAGCAAGGGATCAACTACCCCAGTCTTTGGCTAGACACCGTTTCTCCTTTTCAAAGTCCATTTGAGCCATTAATCATCATCATAAATGAACACTGCCTTTATTAAGCTTGCCTTCAGTTAGGCAGCAGATTCTCAATACTACCTGGCAAAGCAATTGAAACCTAACATATGTAGAAGGGTACTTCGTTTCCCCAAAGTTCAGATCTCTCTTTGCCTTGACACGTTTTTAGACTCTGTGTAAGCTTTTAGCATGTAAGAAGTGCTCCAGAGCTCCTCTTCCAGTTCCACCTCCTCTTTCCAAGTAAGAACAATTTATTTTTCCCAGTCAGCCTCAACTGACCAAGCTCTCCCTTTTTTTTTTCTTTTTTCCCAGTCCCTTCCTACCATACTGACATCCCCTACAAGAACACCAGATGATTGGTGCTCCCTGCAGCTCTCCAGCCTTCTCTGGGATGTGCTACATGTGTAGACTTCCTCTCAGGAAAACTGCCCCATGCTGGATAAAACTACAGTAAACCTAGCAACAGCTGATAGCAGGGTCTAGCCTGAAAGTTCAAAAGGCTCACACAGCACGTTGTCAACATTTGGAGTGATAGACAACCTTTAGTCAAGTGCATATGCTCTGTTCTGTGACCACACAACTGCATTATTTGTCTGAATATCATGCACAAAACGAATTTGATGGTTGCTAATGAGCTTTACAACTTCTTAAAGGGAAAAACACTAATGACTGCTAGCACTGTCTGGGAATTTCCCACGGGCTTTCCAAGTGGGGAAAAAAAAAGTGATAAAGAGCCCTCTACTCCTGTACCCCAATCTCCTTCAAAAAGCTGCTGAGTGAAGTGCTAAATGAACATGGTAAGGTCACTTGAAAACCAACTCTGACCAGTTATTCAGTGGCTCTTCAAGAACAGAATAAATATTGAATTCTTTAAAACACTGTTCATATTTGATATTTACCCTAACTTAAAAGGGGAATAGTCAATAAAATAGGATACTACCTAATCAAAGCTACTATGGTAAAGAACCAGAAAACATTCTGGAGTGCAAATTAAGACCTACTGTGATAACTGGATAGTGATTCACATCAGGAGACTGAAGAAAAACACACTGCTGGGTAAAGGGGTATAATGTCTGAGAGGATGTGCAATAAGGACCAGCTATCACAGGGTTTAACACATTGCTTCAGACTCCACCAAACAGGTTCATGAGGATCTTTGTCAACTGAAATCAGACAGACACTGCTGGAGGAGGAAATTACTGGTGTGTTCCCAACTGCTCACTTGCGGGATAAATGCCTTTGAGATCCAGAGCACCAAACAGTGCAACAAACCACAGTTTAACTTTTTTTTTTCCAGGTTGATTGTAGCTTGCTCTCTAAGTCTCATTCACCTCTCCTTCTGCCTTCCTTTAGTTTTGCTTCCTCTCTTGCCCTATATTCCAATGTGTGGTTTAATGTTGTTAAACAACTAGATTTGTGAATGTTAGAGAAAAGTATCCTTTTGAATTCAATTGGTAGGAACCAGCAGAGGAGTTGCATACAAGGACCAAAGATGATTCCCCTCTATCCCCTCTGAAAGTGTAGCTCTTCACTGGTGTATACCAACCTTGACTTTGAAATTCTTTTTAGATGCAACTACATACCTGTCTGGATTTTAACGTTCCCTTTCAGTGAAACTACTGCTGTGCTTTCTTTTAAAGTATAGTGAAGAAATATGAACACAGAAAGCTATATTTTTATATCAATATTCTAGAGGGACATAAAAGGGAACCTAGCTTTGCCGTCATGATTTATACTATTGTTATGGTTTGAAGAACTCACAACAATTTATTGGCATTTAGACAATTGTTCTATCGACAAAATAACCCTCCCCACTTGGGAAGGGGAATTGATGAAAAAACAAGGAAATCTGAGGGTTGAAATGTAAACAGATTTAATAGAATACTACTAAATAATTAACATTATGACATTAACGAACAAGTGTTGATCCTGGTACCAATATAAAACATACAAGGATTATACTCATCCAGTTCTATCAGTGGGAAGCTGTGCACTCCCAGCAGGGGATGGCAAATATCAGACACTGAGAACGTTACAGCTTCAGGAGGAAGGGAAGGGATCAGGGGTCCAGCACTGGGGCAAGAAGTTTTCAGGATCATAGCCATCAAGGAAGAGAGAGTGCTCCTCAGCAAACTTTCTAATATCTATTGCATGTGATGTTCACTGTAAGAAATAATCCTGTTGGCCATCTTGGGTCAAGTGTCTGGGTCTTGCTCCTCCTCGTCCCTGCACCTGGAGAGTTTGAAAACACTGAGACCTTGAAACCTGCATACCATAGCTGGCTAAAAAGTAAATAATTTCACAAATTCAGTCACTAGAGTCTTCTAAAAATGCAGTTTTCCCTAGCATTAGAAGGGGCATTACCAAAAAGTAAGGTTGAAAAGTACTTTACTGAAAAAGAAATTTGTCTCTCAAACCAGGACAACTGTCAATAGAAAGCTTTAACTAAGTTACAGTAATATTATTCAGTTGAATTTAGTTTGTTATATAGCAAACGTATGGGAGCTATAAATCTCAAGAAACAAAAAACCAACACACTCAGATGTAGGTGCTTTTATATCACCAGTGGGCTTATGTATGCTTTCAATATTTTGCCTATTCAATGCTAATGCCAATGAATTAGGCAGATTAGGCCTACCAGTGCAGCTCCCCAATAAATTACAAGTTGTCTATCCACAGCAGGCCCTCAACAATTCCATTTTCTGTGGAAATGAAGATGTATCTTCGGAACAATAGAAAGCATTCAGTCAGGGCACCCACCCCATTCAGAAGTGGTCCCACATTTTACCTAGTCTTCCTTTTGCTACTACTGCACTTGAAGAAGTCCTTCTCGTTTTCCTTGACATCCCTCCCCAGATTAAACTCCAAGTGGATCTTAGCCTTCCTCACTGCATCTCTGCATACTCTGACAATGTTCCTATATTCCTCCCAAGTGGACAGTCCCTTTTTCCACATTCTATAGAATTCCTTCTTCCATTTGAGTTTTTCTAGAAGCTCTTTGCTCATCCATGAAGTTCTTCTGCCCCCTTTGCTCAATCTTGAACTTGGAGGAAGTAGTCCTTGCAGGGGTCTGGAGCGCAAGTCTTATGAGGAGAGGCTGAGGGAGCTGGGGTTGTTCAGTCTGGGGAAGAGGAGACTGAAGGGAAGCCTTATCGCTCTCTACAACTACCTGAAAGGAGGCTGTAGAGAGGCAGGGGTTGATCTCTTCTCCCAAGTCACAGATGATAGGACAAGGGGTAATGGCTTCAAGTTGCACCAGGGGAGGTTCAGGTTAGATATTAGGAAATATTTCTTTCCTGAAAGGGTAGTCAGGCATTGGAATGCGCTGCCCAGGGAGGTGGTTGAGGCACCATCCCTGGAGGTATTCAAGAGAAGAGTGGACATGGTGCTTGGGGATATGGATTAGTGTTGGTTTTGGGTGTAATGTGGGGTTTGTGTGGGGTTTTTTGTTCATTTGTGTTTTTTTGGGGTGGGGTTTTTTTGTTTGGTTTTTTTTTGGTTTTTTTCCATTGGTTGGACTATATGATCTTTAAAGGTCCCTTCCAACTTAAGTGATTCTGGGAATAATAACCAGCTCTCTTAGACCCCGATATCTTCTAGAGCCCTAACCCATGGGATTCCTCCAAGTAGCTCTTTCAAGAGGCCAAAGTTAGCTCTCTTGAAGTCCCAGGTTCTAATTCTACTTTTTGCCCTGCTTCTTCCATGCAGGATCCTGAATGCCACCATTTCATGGTCAGTGCAGCCAAGGCTGCCACCAACCTTCATATCCACAACTCATCCTTCTCTCTTTGTCAGCACAAGGGCCAGCAGCACACCTCTCCTCATGGGCTCCTCCATCACCTGTGTCAAAAAGTTATCATCAACACTCTGCAGAAACCTCCTGGACCATGTGCACCTGGCTCTGTTGCCTTTCCATCAAACATCAGAGTGTTTGAACTCCCTCAAAAGAATCAGGGGCTGTGATCATGAGGCTACTTCCAGCTGCTTGTAGAAGGCCTCATCAACTTCCTCTTCCTGATCCGTGTCTCTGTAATTGCAATGAGATCATGCCCTATAGAATTATGTCCTAATGCATTTCCTATGGAATTATGTCCTACATTTTAGCACCCACAGTGTAACACAGTCCCTAAGCTCTCCAGTGCAACACAACTGTATTCCTAAGCTCCTTTAGAGCATCATTACTCACACAATACCTGAACTTTTCTATCACACACAGTGTTCTCCCATAGCATTCCTCCACCACATCCTCCCCATTCCTAGAGTTACCACCCTCATCCTCCCTTTTCCACCCAGCACCCACTGGCCTAGTGCTACGTCTGCATTGGTTAGTGACCAGCGGCAGTTGACCAGAATGAATTAAACTCAAGCTCTGCCTCCTCCAGTCTGTCAGAAACCACTATAAGTTGAGCAGTGAGTCCCAACACCATTAGAGGGAAGATGGATGGAGAATAGAACAGACAAGGTGGTTGTACACACTGTTGTCTTCAGAAACTAAAAATCTAGTCTCTTCCAAAGGCTATTGGGATGCTGCCTGGACTCCTTTTCAAGAACCACATCAGCATGACAGAGTTATCAGAAAATTCAAAGTTATCATTCAAAAATGTACTGGTATAATTATGTTTCATTGTGCAACTTCCACTTTTGGAAGCTTATTTACACAGTTAACTCAAAAGAGAGAAAATAGCCAGTAAGTGTGTTGCAGAGTTTTACATATTCTATTGAAACCCTTAGGAAGCCATCTAAAAATATTAGCTGGCTCAGACTGAGGTCCTCAGCCCTATCTTCCACCTACAGAAAGTCCTTGGCATGAGAGAACAGGATGCATTATGCAATTCCCCCCCAAAAGATGGGCCTGTGGAAGGTTTTTCAGTTTCCTCTAGATGTGACAGATTAGAGTGATAACAGCAAGAGATTTAAAATATTTTTGACTGCTGTGTTATGAGAAAGATCTCAATAATATTCAAATAGTTTTTGCATTTGTATTTACAAGCTGTATCATGAAGCCTAAAGCAAAATTTGCTCTGTGGAGGAAACACACAATCTGATAAAGTATGGACTCTCCACAAAACCAACATGGATAGCTGGGGATGAGCCTATAGGATCCAGCCTGCCTTTGGGAATCTTTGGACCCCTGAAAATTAAATAAAAGGCAGGGCTTGAAAAATGGGGACACAGTCATGGATATGCTGCCTGCATGCTCTGCATTGCACTAGACATTGTTTTTTATCACCACCCACATAAAATTTCCCACTTCCAGCTCAACAGCTGAGAACTGGAAGCCATCAACTTTAGATGATGGATAAGCATATCTATCATAGAAATATAATTTATCTCTGATATAGTGGCCAACACCCATTTTCTTAGATTATCAATAATCTGCATTTCTATGAAAAGGGATTAGCACTAATTACTGTTCTTTATAAGGCTTAGGAGATACCTGTGTGTTTCATAAACTTAAACAAAGCCACAGAACCACAGACCTCTTCAGCATTCCCACCCCTACTGTTATACCAAGCAACAGGAATTGGGTTTGGATGGTTACCACCAGTTTCTACTGGCAGAAGTCAGGGCCTAACATGAACACGTTGCCTGCACAGCACCTTCTTCCCTTCCTTTTCTTTCATCCCCTCCCTACAATCCAGGAAGACAGTACCTTTTCATCTCGAAAAAGCCCTGCCTTTGAAGGACAATACCGATATAACTTGCGCTAAATGAAAAGAGGCATTAAGACAAAGAATACTATACATAAAAGAGGATTCCCCAGATTTGTTAAGATCCCAAATTGAATTTCTTTCATCAGAAAGACAGGACTCTGAATGTGCTTTTAATTTTTGGTTTGTATAATTTTTTTTTTGTTTAATTTTTGGCTTGGCATATTTTTTTTATATTTACAAAATGTCAAAATGATACATTTAATTATTTTTTCAACATATTTTTAAACAGAAGTGTTGTCAAATGTTCCTTGTCTACAACCAGTTTTTCTTTTGGAATCTATGTAACACAGAACAAAATCACTATCCTTCAGAGTCCTGTATCTATCTTATTGATAAATAACAGTGGTAATTTATAATTTACCCTCAGACAAGTTAGAAATTTAGAATTACTTGCCTCTTCTAAACATAAGCCTTTATCTTCTAATAATGTGAAATACATTAATCTTTCCTGACTCTGTTCGGCATAAGTTAGCTTCCTCCTGAAATGTTGCAATTCTCAGCAATTATTTGACTTTTGCTCTGAGATCTAAAATTGCAAAAGCTAAAAATATTAAAATACACTATTTCAAGTAAGAAGTATATATATTCATTCATATTATAAAGAACTGAGTAGAGCTAATAAATGATCTCAAGCTTTCCAAATTCGCAATGCTTTGGGTTCTATTTTGTATTCAGAGAAAGCCTAGTCAAATTTAACTAACCATGACACAGAAGACTAAAATAATTTTTAAATATATTATGATCTTTTCACTGAGCACGCAGTCTGTTCAGCTTAGTGCCAACACAGGCTCTCCTTAAATCCTAGGCTGCATTCATGTGATAAACTGCTGATTATACCGAAGGAACCTTCTCCTTGCCAAAGTATTTGATACCTGGCTGGCATTTTCACTGGCCAAATGTGTTTTGCAAGCTTTATGAACTGTGCTGCAGCCTATGCTATTTTGGTTCTATGATAGCTAGAAGCAGCAGCTGAGACACATCCAAGCCTGTCATTTTCTAATCTAAGTCACCACATGCATCGTGCTTCATCAGTGATGAAAAGTAGAAATACAGTATTCAGTGTCTTAGGCTGAAGAGTGTCTTTGGCCATATAGTGTCCAGAGGACATTGTAATGAAGACTAATATCCGTAGGTCTAATTCATCTTGCATTCAGCAAGCTGGGCTACACACACACACTCAACACAGACCATGCATTCATCCTCAAATAAAACTGAAATTATTTTGATTCTGGTAATTGTCAGGTATAACAACAGCAGTGTTTAGGGAAAACAAGGCATGCTATCCTCCATGGAATCACTTCAAGGCTCCTCAGCAAGACAGGCAAAACTAAATGTTACACCCTGAGGGTGAGAAGAAATTAAGTCATTTTGCCCTCATCCCAGGGCCAGTAACGTGCAATTCAAGGACAGCAGCAGAATAGGGGTATAGGTAGGGTGGAGATGTTAGGAGGGGGGTTATGGTAGGTGGTAAACTTAATTGGACTGCAGGGGATTAAAAGCGAGGACCTGAAATAGGTCTGTAGGGATTCCCAAATATCCCTGGGGAGTTGGCACCAGCAAGCAGTTACACGGTTGAGCCAGGGAGAAGGTTTATGAGCCATCAGGGATGATTTGGGCCCATAGTAGGCTTTCGTCTCCTCCTTCCCACTTTCTTCCTCCTAGCCTTACCTCGGTACATCAATCCCTCTGCCTATGGCTTTTCAACACTATATCCTCTTTCCCCATCTCCCTCCCCAGCAAGCAAAGCACCCTAATTACCTTTCTATCGCTTTTAGATACCTTTCTCCATATATTCCTTTACTCCCACTTCCCTCAGAAGCTTCTGGCATGTAAGAACTTTAATGTGAGCTTGATGAGACTTGGAGGAGACAGAATTGTAAGATGGACCAACAACATTCCTTCACTGCTCTCTTTGCAGGCTATTCTGGTCAGGTTCACTTGACATCAGCCAGAATTTTCCCTGACCAGTTTAATTCTTGTAAATGCATAGCCTCCTTTGGGATAATGGATATTTTGAGTCACCAAGTCTCAGGAATCTGAAAGAAAAGCCAAATGGAAATATCTCTCTCCAATGTTGAAACAGTTCAAATAGATCTACTCTTGTGCCCACTACACAATTACATTGCTTTACTTCCAAAAAATCCACTTGGAGGATGAATGTTTTGTACAAAACAACCACACCAAGGGCTAAAAATAAGTTTCATATACCTGTGACTGGAAAAAGTAGAGCATGGCCAGGAAAAATCTAAGAAAACGGGGAGTCTGTCAAGTAAAATTACTCTGCTGCTGCCAATATTATTTAACACAGACAAATCTCCACTGGTTTCTAGGACATCAGTCGCACAAACCAACTATCTCCCAACCTATCTTTCAAGTCTGATTTGCTTTTTCAGTGATTGACTTGCCATAGGGAAAATAAATGTCCTTCATTTTTCTAAATAAGCAACCTATGCATTGTTCTCCACAAATTCTTCCCAAAATGAGTGTGTACATTTGTATGTATGTAACAGCTTTACATTTCAAAGCACAGTGCCGAATTCTAGTCTTCCCTCTGACAATATAAAGTGATATTGCCTAGAGTGATTGGGTACCATACTAACTAATTCAATTTGGAATGTATCTCTCTTTCTCTAATATTAATTATCGTCTACACCACCACAGTGTCACTGAAAAACAGTAAAAGAAATTATGCACAAGAACCACCTTAAAAGAAAAAAATCAAGAGGATGTATGAAAAAAATATATCTGATTACAAAGACTGTAAACCAAGACAATGAGATCACTGTTCCCCTACAGCTTATAGAATGCTCCTATTTTACGATTTTTCCAATCAACATAGAGCCGAGTTTGCAGCTCCCTACCTCCCCCCAATAGTATCAGTTAACATTGGAATAAACACACTGGGTCTGAATTTCAGTCAGTGTAAGATGACAAAGCCTTTCTAGGCTGCACTAGAAATTTACACCGGCTAAGAATCACTCTTGACATCCATGAAATGTATAATGTTTGACCCTTTTGTGAAAAGCAAGCATAAAGCGATTGAAAAATATTTCCAAACAAGTATAGGTCCATTTTACATTCACCTCTGCGTGCAGTGATAATGTATAGTACAATGCAATGCAGATTTGGACTTTGTAATACAAGGGCTACTATAAATTAACTACCATGTACAGAAAGAAATGTAAAGGTGGACAGATGAGAAGAAAGAAATAAAAGCCATAAAATTATCTTAACAACTTGGAATGGGAACATGAAAAAAATCTTGACTGATAATCAGAAAAATGTATAAAAATTAAACCAGTTAGATGACTACATATTAGGGCCCCACTGCTCAAAAACCCACATAACTTGCAACATAACAACAGGCTATACTACTCTTTTCTCAAAGACATTAATTATTTTTTTCTTGAAAAGGCTTACACTATTCTACACTATCATGTGGCCAAACATGGGCCAGGGCTGGCACAAACATTCTAACAAAAAACTGGTTTTGATTATTTAATTCAAGATAATAAAATGCCTCAGACTTGTCCTCAATTGTAAACATGGCATTGTATTATTTTGCATTAGTCTGAAGAGCCCTCTAGTGTTCACCTACAGCAGGCAAAATATTATTTCAAATGACGAACTTATTTTCAAATCTCTACCTATTAGCTCTAACAAACACCTCTAGCTAGTGGAAAGAAAGCAAATTTTAGGTACTCAGCAATACATCTGTGTAAAGAAAGTAATTTAAATTCTATAGTAAAAACTGTTTATCAGGAGAATATCTCTATATTACTTTCTGTACAATTCTAAAGAGCTCATTTAAACAACATTTCAGCTAACCATTAATAATATTCATTTATATAAATTTATATATATACAAAAGGAGCCTTCAGTCTTCAAAATTAACTAGCTCCCTCATTCAGTCCTCACTACTGAAAGTCAGTGACTAATGGGCTATGCTGCAATTCTATCCAAAGAGGTATTTTTCTGTAGAGGTTCTGTTCAGTTCAGTTCTTGAAGGACCACCCCGTTCCAGTTTAAGCAATGAATAGCAAAAATCTTCAGACCATGTTGTGGAAAATAGCATTAACTTAAGATTTCTTACTTATTCACATGCCCTGCTCCCTCATCTGGGTGAATAAAATTGCCTGTGGAGATAAGCTATGAACCACACCACGACATGCCCTGGTGCTACCACAAGCTGTAGAAAATGCATATAGAGAGATCATACCTTCAAGTTCCCTATCCACGATCCCAAAAAAGATTTTAACCGATTCTTCCACTGAAAAGACCTGCAAGACAGAGATATGTGCAATCTGTAAAATAGCACAAAATATGCTGGCATTTTGTCCAGAGGGAAGTGATATATATTCTGGACATGAAGAAAGAACAATCTCTGATATGTACCTCATCAGAGCAGAGCCTTAAGTCGGGTAATAATAGTTGGCATAATCTATCCTTGTTGCATATCCATGCCAAAGACATACTTCCTGAAGTATGGTGTTACTGGTCATCCAGACACCCTAAGATACATCAAACCTCCCACATGAGCTATTTTCCCCGTTATATGTCTCTCTCTGGTGGGTATTGTCTTAATTACTGAATGTCTGGTTCCTTCTCCTCTCACCTGCTGCCACAGACACTGTCCATGGGGCTAATAAGAACAGGTATTTTCCTGCTGAAAATTAATCACCTGTCACATCAATCTGTCTATCACGTGGCCGCACGTGGGCGAGGGCTGGCACAAAGCGGAAATCAGAACTCATGGGTAAGAAGAAAGGGCATAATCATCTCATTTTCTGGCACTGTCCCACAGGCTGCACCACCAGTGTCCTGACGCCTGATCACAGCTCCTCTCTTTGCCTCGTACCAATCATAGACTGTACACAAGTTCCTACTGCCATTTCTCATGAACTGGCACTGCCAGGTCCTCATTTCTCTCTGGACAGCTAGAAACATTTTAAAATACAAATGAAAGGCTCTCTGAGCTCCATCTCTGTCTCCACCCTAGTGATATCTACCTGCACTATCCCTGAACACATTCAAGGTTAGGTTGGATGGAGCTCTGAGCAACCTGATCTCATTGAAGATGTCTCTGCTCGTTGCAGGGCGAGTTGAACTAAATGACCTTTAAAATGTCCCTTCAAACCCAAACTATTCTATGATTTCAAGACACAAAATAGCATTTAGCTCCACCAACAGGGAATGCCTCATTCTCACCTTTCATATCAGCTTTGAAATTAAGCTTGAGATCTAGCACATAATGGAATTCAGCTGACTTGCTGTGAATACAAGTCAATGAACTCCTAAATGGAGCCTCTTCAAGCTCTCTCACACAGAAGCAGCAGTATTTCACCCAATGTTGAGGAGATGAACCAGTTTTTCAGAAGCATTCAATCTTCACTGTTTTTTGAGTGATTGATGGGTGAAACACCTTATATAAATGGACACCAAAGAACAAACTAAGCTCTGGAATGATCTTGTATCTCGTGATGGAAGACTGCATCCAGGCCTTGTCTGAGCTTAAGAAAGGTAGAGTGCCCATCTGAACATGAAACAGCCCACAACTCTACAGAGACATCGTGTCTCCATGATGCAAATATAAGACAATTGCCTTTTCATTGCCTTTGCATGAATTAACAACCCTTTCTGTAAATGGGCTCACAAGAATAGGGCAATGCAGGGTGAGTATAGATTTCCATAGACAAAGCATTTGATTTGATCCACTCTAATCTTCAACACCTTGAGTTCATATTTCTAAAAATGTTTATCAGTACAGTACTTGCTACTGAATCTCCAGCCCACATCAGTAACAAGCACTATGGATTTCCTAGTGAGGGGTGGCTGCCAGCTATTGCAGAATATTACCATCTCTTTTTTGAGGGACACTGGTACTTACACATCAGTTTAATTAGCTTTGATGCGCTCATTAAGGTGAATTTAACTGAGCTTCTCAAACATTTTTTCCTGTAGGATACCTTTTTCAGCAAGAAAGGCAATTCTTCATCTACACCAAAGCTTGTTATTTAGGGAGATAATTCAATAAATACCAAAATATTTTGACATTTTAGTCCTGCTTCTTTCTTAATTCATATATCCACTGCATGGTTGCAATTGAAAAAGAACAAGAAATGAAACCCTGCAGTGAAATAAAAGCAAGTATATTAAATACTCGTATAAATACTATTAGATTTATATAACTTCTTGATTTTTGGAAAGCATATGCAAGAGTTTTAAGAATAAAGTTTGATATCAATGACATCCCCTCTGACAAGACTGATATTCATCCTCAAGATGTGTAAGACTCTCATTCCAGAGTCCCTTTAGATTTGCTGTAGTCTAATGATATATTATGTACAATAAGAAATACTGCTAAAATAATGGGATTATGAAACATAACATGAGCCTTTGCCTAAGCTCTAATAAGTTAAACATACAAAAAGCCATTTAGTAACTACTTGCTCGCACTTCCATTAGGAAGAATATAGAATAAGTGACACAGTCTTAACTCCCACATGTTTCTTTACAAGATTCCGACTTCAGGTATTTGAAATTATATTTTTGTGTTGCAATCACTCTAAGGACCAAAAACATGAATTATTTTAAATATGGAAAGAAAATGTCAGTTCACTGACCTCAGTGATAGAGTGTTTGTACGAAAGGTTTAGAACTGTTTATGACTTCCTAGCATTAGCACAAGTTGGTTATCTAAATGCAAATTAAATTTATGTTTCCCATCAGTATCAATAAAATTATCAAGGGATAATAAGCAAAAGGAAAATATATAAAATCTTGTAGTGATTTTAAATCTACTAAATTACTCTATTGAGGTCATTAACCATAAGGTCAAAGTACATATGATTTCATGAAGAACAACTGTACCATAGAACAAAACCTTGTTCTCCCAAAGGAAATTCACTGCTACTTTACTATTATTATATTTTTCCATGTAAATTAGAGATACATTCTCAGAGTCCTGTTATGATTTCCCTCTTCCAGTAACCTCTTTGAGAAAATGAAAAAGCAGCATGAAAACAAGCAGACTGACACTAAAACAAATTAATTATCATGCTCTGACACAGGGGACTGGATTGTTTTATTATATTAATGATAATATAAATTAATTTTAAAAGAACCCTACTGGTCCTACTTCACAGAGACAATAGATGCCAGAAGAATATTTTGTTATAACAAGCAATAATTTCCAAGGTCAAGAATGAATTGACCACACCATTATTGGACAGGAACATTTTCAAATACTTCCCATGACTCAAAATCACATTTGACAGCTACTATCACATCAATTGTCACAAACACAAGGCTTCATTTTGGGACACAGCTCAAAACTACCAACTAGTCTACCCCTTGAGAAAGACAAAATTTATTCAGTATCTTTTCCTCTCCCTTCTTTAAAAAAAAAGGACAGAGTAAGAAAAAACACATGCAATACAGATTCCTGTTGAGAGGTGACTGCAGAGAACCACTCAAGAAAGCAAGTGTATTTTCTTCATCTGAAAACTGAAAACTGTAACATGAATATGCATCTTCTGCAAATGCTTTAAAGAGAACTGTAATTCTGTAGTTAAATGACGATTACAAGTACTTCTGCTAGTATCTTTTGAAAGTACATTGAACAGAAATAATTTCAAGATGTATAGAATCATTTGGGTTGGAAGAGACCTTTAAGAACATCAAGTCTAACTGTTACCCTAGCACTGTCAAGTCCACCACTAAACCATGTCCCTAAACACATCTACACATCTTTTAAATACCTCCAGGGATGGCGATTCAACCACTTCCCTGGGCAGCCTGTTCCAATGCATGACAACCCTTTCAGTGAAGAAATTTTTCTTAATATTACATTGAAAGCTTTTCTGAAACAACTTGAGAGCATTTCCTCTTGTCCTATTGCTCGTTGCTTGGGAGACCAACCCCCATCTCTCTACAACCTCGTTTCAGGTAGTTGTAGAAAGCGATAAGGTCTCCCCTCAGCCTCCTTTTTTCCAAGCTAAATGCCACCAGTTCCCTCATAAGACTTGTGCTCCAGACCCCCCACCAGCTTCATTGCCCTTCTCTGAACAGGCTTCAGTTCCTCAATGTCCCTCCAAACTGAACACAGTACTTAAGGTGTGGCCTCACAAGTGCACAGGACAGAGGTACAATTGCTTCCCCAGTCCTGCTCACCACACTATTTCTAATACAAGTCAGGATGCTACTGACCTTCTTGGCCACCTGGGCACACTGTAACTTCATACTTTCTATTTCGCACACCAATCTGTGATTAATAACCTATTTCTCTTTTTCACTTCTCAAGAGGTATTTCAGAAATCAATGCATTTTCCTTCTGCAATCAAAAAGGTCTATGGATCTCATAAGATTTTACATTGATCTCTTCAAATGTCCCTAACCCTTACATGCCAAAAGAGGAGGAGTTTTCAATACTTCCCTAAGATTATTTCGCCTGAAATGCATTAAAAGAAAGTCAGACATGAAAAATTTTACAACTGTTTCTTGTAAAGCCAGGTATTTTTATAAGAGCATGTGTGAAGTGAACTCCCTGAAGCTACTTCAAATTCAAGTTCAACACAGACCAAAGCTGGGATCTACTGCACAATGGCAGTATATGCTACTGCCACCTGCCTGGCAAAACCAGTTTGCAGCCCTGGTACACATTGCTCACTTTTAGTTAATGGAAGCTTTAAAGACAGCAGCCACTACTCCTTCACAGACCTTCACACAGCAAACTGGCGGGATGATACAGAATTAGAGTGGTGTAAGTGACATTAAAATTCAGCACTTCGGAGCAAATAGTAAGAGTAAACCACTAGAAACTGGCAGTGAAGACCTTGGACTTACAGAGGCTGATGCCCACCCCTAAGCAGTGGCTGCTCTCCTGGCCCAGCACACTGGGCTGCAGCTGCTCACAGGCTTCAGACAAATGCAGTTTTAATTCCTTGCATTTAGAGCATTGTCCCTCATGGCAATATATATGACATGACATGCAATACTTGGCACAGAAATCTCTAATCCTTAAATAACATTATGAAGCCTGATTTTATTCCATTATTAATCACAATATCGTATCTATACTTGTCCTTCTTACAAAAATAGGCTTAAACCTTTATGTTCCTGCCTTTAAAGCACGTATTTACCAACAATGACATAATAAAAAAGGAAAAAATGTACTGGAACTCAAAGCTCCATACATTAAAACCAATAAGGTTTCTCTTAAAATAAAGATAAATAGGACAGCGATAGGATTTGGGAACATTAAAAAAAAATTTTTATAGCACTTATGATATACATTTAACTATTCATAGTTTAATTAAAAAGTAGGGGGGATAAGTGATTGCTCTGGAAAGTTGTGCAGCTCCAGTGTTTTAATATATTTTAATACCTCTGCTGTGTATTTTAATATCTCTGGATAACATGGCATGGAGATTTCTTTCCTTCTAGCAGTTCTCTTTTCCCTGGCTGGGACCCCTCAGCTTCTGATGGCAACCACACACAAAAAAAAAGTAGTGCTCATTTCACCTTCAGTACTACAGAAATACCATACTAAAAAGAGGTTCAATATAAAAGGATATTGGATCTTTCTACACTTATATATGTATATATGTGTGTATACAATCATAGAATGATTTCAGTTGGAAGTGACCTTAAAGATCATTTCATTCCAAATCCCCCCACCAAAGGATACCTCCCATTAGACAAGGCTGCTCAAAGCCCCATCCAGCCTGGCCTTGAACATCTCCAGGGATGGGGCATCCACAGCTTCTCTGGGCAACCTGTTCTGGTGTCTCACCACCCCCACAGTAAAGAAATTCTTCCTAATATCTGTTGGGGGCCCCAGATTTTGATGCAGTACTCCAGGTAGGGTCTCACAAAGCAAAGTAGAGGGGGAGAATCACCTCCCTCAACCTGTCCACACTTCTTTTGATGAAGCCCAGGATGCAGTTGGCCTTCTGTGCTGCAAGTGCCCATGGCTGGCTCATAGTCAGTTTTTCAGCCACCAATAGCTCCAAGACCTCCTCTGCAGGGCTGCTCTCTATTCCACTCATTGACCAGCCTGTATCCATGTTTGGGATTGTCCTGACCCAGGGGCAGGACCTTGCACTTCACCTTGAACTTCATGAAGTTTGCATCTGCCCACCTCTGTAGCCTGTCAAGGTCCCTCTGGATGGCATCCCTTCCCTCTAGTGTCAACCACACGCTCAGCCTGGTGCCATCTGCGAGCTTGCTGAGGGTGCACTCAAGCACAAGTAGTCCTAAACCCAAGGTATTATTAGTGAACAAATAATTCACTGTTTTCTCCGAACACTTTCTCCCTCCCCTAGTTGGTAACAGTATTGGGTTGTCTGAGTTGAGCTTGAACTAACAGCTACATATCCCGAGCTCTTCTGTCAGAGGGCCAAAGGCAAAGAACGAATAATTGGCAAATGACAAATCACTGCTCAGTGGCACTCACCCAGGAGATGGACACATAGAGGCAGGAGCTCAGTAAATTCACAAACACCAATATTCTGGATGAGGGAGGCCCTCAGGGACTATAAATTCCCTCCTGCCACCCCCAGGGTATCACCACATGCATGCTCAGACACTCTATACATTGTACCAGTCCAGCTTCTCCCTGAAAACTGTGATTCAATTAATTCCTGTGCACCCTCTTACACAAGTGGGATCCTTTGGGCTGAAGGAAGACAGGAGGACCAGAGTTCCCTTAATTCCTAGGAAGCAACTCAGGACAAAGTAGCACATGCATGTGTCTTCTGAGGACATGGAACCGGGATACAAACCAGATGAGAGGACTAGGAGCTAATGAGCATGTAATCAGGGCTGAAGGGCACACTGCAGAGCCTATGACTTTTTTAAATGCCTGCCTTCTATGGTTTTTGCAAATTAACAGACTCAGCAGGCTGATGGGAATCTGAGCCATCTACAACATAAAATAAATGTATTTAAATGACAAAACAACTAATTATGAGTGGGTTTTTTTAGGAGACATTTTTAATATCAAAATGAAATAAATTACAATTCTAATATATCCACTTTTACTATGTCAAAATCTAATGTTTTATTCAATATATAAAATGTAGAACTACGATTCATACTATTTTACATTTGATTTTAAGCTCACAAAGTAAGCTTATCTCTGTGGATACTGCAAAATCCCATGATTAAGAACAGAATTTACAGACATACAACAACAACAACAAAAAAGAGAACAGAACTAAAAAACCCAGAAGTATTCAAAAGAATTAGAAGAGAGAGTTTTGCTTTGCTAGTAACAAAGTATTTCTGATTCTTATTACATTCCCTTTGTGTCAAAGAAAAGTTGTTGATTCAAACCCAAGTAATTAGAACTGTGAGGAAGGAAAGAAAAGCACCACTGAACTGAAACTTCACTCATACTGTATTGTTTTAAATATTTAGATGTGATGTAATATTAGGTCTCCAGAATATTCCAATCTAGTGCAACTGCGGGTTTTCCCTGAAAGAAGAGCTCCTGTTTGGCTCCTTCCCCTCAACCCTCCCTTTCTTAACTTCCTCTCCATCAGATCTAATAACCATGTGGCCACAAAGTAAGACAGTCCAACAAGCTCATCTGACAGAAAACTGAGTCAGACATCTGCTAGCCTCCAAAAAACAAAGAACAGTTTTCCATCAGACTTCTCTTGTCCAAGGAATAGAGGGAGTGTATGAAGAAATGCAAGAGAAATCCACTTCTTTTTCCAGAAGCTGCAATTGTACCAGACAACATCACATCCAGCAACACAATCAGGGCATAATTCTCAGCTAAAACGGACCTATTTTATGTTCCCTCCCCCACAAAAAGAAGGTACGGACATCTCACTTGTGCCAGAATAGCAGTGGTGTGGGCAGGTGACCCACAGGATCTGGGAGCTGATCAGAGCCTTAATCCTACAATCACAAAAATCCCAATTCCTTTCCAACTGGATCACGTCTATTATCCAGCTGATCATCTCATAAATGAGTGCTAGCAGTAGCATAAAAAAGGGGAGCAACACATGCTGGGTGGGCAGGGGGAGGACAGAAACACCCCCTCCAGCAGAAGCACAGACTTACAGGCTTCAATGTGAAGCTGAGGATGAGTGGGATTCCCCAGGGGAAGAGGAAGACATCTACCTCATGAGTCCAACAGGCACAGACTGGTGCCTCCCCTCTCTGCAAACCTTACCCATTCCCCACTGTGATGTGTGGACGCCCAGGCAGGCATGAAACTGTGAAACTGTCCTGTGTTTTAGTGGGATTTATGGTTTCTGCATCCTTCTACTCTGCAGAGACCATTTCATATTATTCTTTTTCTTCTGATAGTTTAATGAATAACAAAGCAGAGTGGTCCCACTAAGGCAGCACCACACTAAAGAAACAGAAGTTCTCTTCCTAGTCAATTACTATTTACTATATAAAACAAACCATTTTATTTCTCTGGTTTTTTTCCTAGTCCCATTACTAAGTAAACCAAATTATTTTACCTTATCTCTTTTTTTTTTCTTCTCACACTCCTTATTGTACACTGGAAGCATCTGAAAATTTACTGCCATTTGAACATACGGTAACTGTATGTGCAACATTTGTTTATTCACCCCTCTCCTCATTAGCTATAAGTGAACATCAGTTAATTCATTGTTGAAATAACCTACACATTCATATTTTAAAATATCCTGAAGCACTTGATTTTCTTTGATTTTTTCAAATGTATGTGAAAATGCCAATTGGTATAAACAAATACATACAAGCTTAGATACTATACAATATTTGCCAGATTAAAATGCAACACAGAAGGGTGAAAAGGGGCCAGTTCTCAGCCCTGCAAAGGCAGAGACAGAATGCAAGTAGGGAAAAAAAAAACACATTGAAAAAAAAGACGTTTTTAAAATCCAATATACTGTAACGATGAAACATTTCATTTACGTGAGAAAAAGACAGAATATAAATGTTTACAAGTCTATAAACAATACTTATACTAGCCTTGACAAAAGAACTCCAGGCACAAAACCAGGCATCCTCAGAAGAAAATAGAAACCAACACCTAGTAGCACTTTCAAAAAAAGATGTTTCCAACTGCTCTGAACTGTTTGAATTCATTTTCAAGACTTTTTCTGAGGTCAGGAGCAGAGGCCATGCCAAAGAATGTGGTCCATTTCATTAGTCAAAAGGGAGTATTTAGTTTGGGAAGCACCAGGAATGTTTAAGGGGGTATATTTTTTGCAGGTTACTACCAGGAAAATTCCAGATTATTTGGACTATGTTACAGAAGAAAGTGATGTGTAATTATTTAAAGGTTATAAAACAGTTTAATATGCATTACTACATGCTAAATTTGAAAAGCAGTCATCGCTCCTAGCCTGAACAACATAAATGAGAAAGATTCCGTATGTTCATCCAAAACAGTCTGTACAGAATTTAATCATATTTCCAGAGAAGAGCACCTTATCCCACCACTAACTGCATTCAAAATTTCCACTTGCATGCAGCTTCTGCGGGATGTCCAGGACACTACATAAGTGTCTTTGGCATGAGGGATGTCCACAACCTGAGAAGCAGACTTTTGTACTGACAGGAAAGTGTGGAAAGGTATTGAAGGATACGTGTCCTTGTGTGAATGAAAAAGGACTCTTGCAGCTTATCTACACAAAGCTGCTACTCTGTATTAATTGGGAGTATGAATTTACAGTGCAAATTCAAATGCTCATTAACTCCTTCCACAGGCAATGAGTTAAACATTCCTGGGTAACAAACTATTTCACATTCAACAGGAATACTCAATATCCATAACAGGAGTCAATGTGGAGCAATGGATGTTGCGTACATCCTGCTTTATTTCACTGTTGGAAGACACACCTTCAACATCAGAAAAATGGAAACTTAAAAAGAAAAAACAAAACAAAAACACAACAACAAACAACAAAAATCAATAAAACAAACAAAACCCAAAAATGCAAGAAAAAAACCCCAAACAGTTTAACTTAATGCCTTCATTTTTTTGCAGATTTCCAGGAGAGAGCAGGCTCCCACTTGGCAGTTTGTGGACAGAGAGCTCATTTACACAGTGACGCTCGTGCTGCTCGCAAGCCCTGCCAAACCCCGCAAGAGAAGATGTCAGGGAACGCTGCAGACGTTGCCCCTTTTGCTGCCTGCCTCCCCCTCTGCCAAAGATGGCCCTTGCTGTGGCACAGTAAGCCATCTGTTCGGGCTTCGTGATGCCTCAGTTCACAGTCCACTGTATTTGCTTTTTCTGAACATAAGCTTGGGCGATGTCCCATTTGTGAACCACCCTGGCTCCACAGCAAGCATACGTGGTGTTCTGCCACTCTTTGTCCAGCAGCCTAAAACTAGACCTAAAACTTAGCAGGGTTTATTTATCAGAAACTTCAGGAAGATTAATTTGAATAAGCTTTCAAAATGTGTTCATTAAATCATAAATAGAGTTTAAAAAAAAATGTGTAAAATGCTTTTGTTTAGTTTATTTTAGAAGTCAGCTAAACAACCAAAAGTCACTTCCAAATAAAAGTATCTATAACAGATTTGAATGGGATTTAATTAAGACACTTTTGAAGCCAGCTCGATTTAATACTCCAGAATGCCCATGGAGTTAATTCGGAATATGTTTTCTTAATGTTCCTATGTATGCAAGCCCAGAGACTGCTCTTCATTTTTTCTGAAGCACAAATGCTGTGAAGACAGAGGGCTGTGTTTAACACTGGGCAGGAAGGTAGCTGTGAAGAAGTGTGAAGTGAAATCATTTCAAGCAAGTATTTTTGTAAGGAACTCACAAAAATGACAAAAATTGCTCTCTTGCTTAGCTCATTTTTCAAGTGAATTACTTAAGCAGATGGAAAGCCAAGATATGTGACCTTCTATGCCAAGTAAGGTCACTCTTCTTTTAATAGTTTGAAAGTAGAAACTACTCAGAAAAGACAAGCAAAACTTGAAACTTTCACTTTGCTGAAAACTCAAGGTGAACACATTTTGTAAAGGATAATTGCATAGGCAATTAGACACGGAAAACAGATTTAGTCTAACAGCACTGAGGAAAAAAACATATATCATACCACCCTGTATTATTGATCATTCCAATGCATACCGCAGGCCAAATTCTTCCTTGTTGAGTCATCTCTTAAACACACCAAAAAAGAAAATTACATACCTGCACATTATAAAGGACAAATAGCCATGACATAACTAAATTGCTACCCTGATGAGAGCCATGGCATTGGTTTTTAGTAAGTCTTAACCTCTACAGTTAATGTTAGATCCTGCTTTACTTTTTAGTTCCCATATTCCCTCCCAGCAAAGCTTATTAGACAGAGGCTTACACTTGGGAACTGAACTGACATTTACATGTCAGAAGTGACACACAGAAATTCTCTGCAGTTGAATCACTCCAGCTGCATTCCCCACCAGCTGGCTTCAACAGTGGGATACATCAGCTCACAATTAACTGTGGGCAAAACAGGCTTTGCTCAGGGCAGCTTAATCAGGACTCCTTTAGAACAGTGGAAAGACTCTAGCAGGCTTTAGGACGTGACAGATCTTATACCAAATTTTAATCAAAACTAAGCAAACTTATTTAATAAATGTTTACTTTTCAAGACCGAAGTAGGAAGTTTTCTAGAACAAGCAAACCTACTAATATTACATATTACAATTTTCTGTAAAGCTTTAAAACCTCGGTGTTACATTATTAAAGTCTACAATCCTACAGACAACTGCAGAAACCTTTAGGTATGTGAATATGCCACCTCTATTTGGGTAGGCAAATCAGGTAACCACAGTCATAGGTATTTATAGCAGTGGGATTTCAGGAGGTAATTTCTGAGGTAAAGGCAACTAGAGGTAAAAGGCAACTACCTCTTCCAACTTACCAGGGTGTTCAAGTTACAGAGCTCATGTGTGATCAAGGATCTTGTAATCAATGCTGCAATCCACCACCAAAAAGTCTAATTCTCATAAATAATAAAAGCTACTTTACACAGTGGGTATAACCATTTCCCTTAAGGCCTAAGTAAGAATCCAAGGAAGCCTTAACCCACCAGAGGTAGCAGCAAGTGTAATGTGTTAATTCATGCTAATTTACAGCAGTTTAAAAGCACAGCAATAAGAGTCTTTCAAAAAACAAACAGCATAAAGCAACTAAGAATAAACTAGAAACAGACACCAGATTTTTAAAGTGTTTGTTCAATCTTTTATTTCCAAAATAATTAAATACTCATTAAGAAATGGCCAGTCTATAACTGTCAAATTATATAGTTGTGCTGATGTAACAGCAGCCTCTTTCCCTACCTATGTTTCAAATTGGAAAAGCATATAATTTAATGCTTTTTTTTTTATTAAAACCAGGCAAAGGATTTTGCCATAAGCTTTCCAGGAAAGTCAACTGCTGTACTAAAACCAAACATAAAAATTTCAGCAGGAAAGGTCAGTATTTCATTAAGTTATGAGTATGGAAGAACAACATTCAGACACAGACAACACTGAAAATCCTTATGTAACTTCCAATTTAGCAGGCCACTACAGACTACCACCTATTATAACAACAACATAGCATAACATTTGATTTCAAAAAAACTCAGATGCACAGGTATTATATTGTGTGCTCTCTATCTTTGATTTCCTGATTTTTAATGTTAATCTTCATATTCGTCTTCAGTATCAGGAATAAAAAACTTTAAAAGCATAAGAATGTATTCTATTCCACAAAGACATTTTTGTGCATTCAATCCTTTAAAAATTATTAGGAGCAATACACTCTCTCTGTATACTGATCCATTCATAAGACTTAAGTGAGACAGTTTTTCAACACAGGCCTAACACAAGCATCATCTTAACCAGCACATTGAAAAAATACCAGTTTTAATGTTAATTTTGCATTTCAAGGTCTTCCTTAAAATCTGCTTACAAAGTACCTAAATATATGGAATAAGGATACAAGAGACCCCAGACCTGTGGATACTTTAGTCTCACTAACATATCTTTGCCCTAACAACAGAACATCCCCCCACACTGTCCAGGCACAGTATGGACGGGAATCAGCAGACTTGTAGCCCATTTCCAATTCTGCCATGAAATGATATTCAAACTATGTAATTCCTCATTTTACAAGTCATAAAATGGAAAAAAAAAATAATCCAAGCACTGACTTTACTTGAGCAGCTAGCCCACATTTGGCATCTTAGAGGTTGTTTCACTTAGAAAGACTATTTGGTAATTCCATTAATAGTTTTTTTTATTTGCAAAACATATATATGAGACAGAAGAGGATGGGACAGAGGAGAAAGCGAGAAAGTGAGACAAAGAAAAAACAAAAATGTTTCCAACTGGTTTATGAGCTCTTGTGTCCTTAAGTATTTACACTGTTATATATGTAATCCAGGGACGATTATTAACTAGTCAACATGTGAATTTTCCAAAAAGCTTAACCAACTACCCACAGATGCATGTGGGTAGTGATGTGATGTTATTCCTGGAGAGTCTATTTGTAATGTCCAAATTTCAGAAGTGGTGTCACGCACCCTCAGGCAACTGAGAACTCAAATTCTGCCTTCTGTGACATCTTTGCAATAATTTTCATTTGTACTGGGACTGGGACCAAAGACAGAGCAACCTAATTTTCAGAATTACATCAAGTAAAATAGTGACTTGATACTGCAAAATAAATAGAATAACTAAAGCACTAATTTCCATGTAAATAAGTAGATATTCTTGTGTTGGAGTATTTTGACCAGGAAGGCTTAGCTCAACTTTATCAGAATTACTTAAAAAAACTATACAGGATTCCAGTAAACATTTTAATAACTTCGATAGCTTCCATTCACTAAGCATCATGGTGTTTCATTTTTTTGAACAAGCTTCAAGTTTATTTTCTCTATATTATACCAACAAACCCAAGGCATAGAAACATTCACTAATTGATGATACGGGAGGTGACTATTAGATGCATAGACAGGACACTAACCGTGTATTCTAGTTTCATACTCAAAAAGTGTTTCCACCTTTTCAAAGGTGAACACTTAAGCAATAAAATATAATTTGGTAAAACACACTTAAATCTTGAGCAAGTGTTTTCTAAAACTCATCAACACATGTAAATACACTGTACTAGGAAGATTTCAGAATCTATTTCTGCTTTTTTTATGAGAAAAAAACTGAAATATGAAAAAGTCTTTAGGTTTAAAGATGAACCTATTAAAGAAATAAGTGTCCTATTGAACCTATTAGTCCTATATTGTGTCCTATTAGGTTTAAAGGATAAACCAATAAAATAAAAAAGGATAAACCAATACAATTTGCAACTATAAACTTCTTTCTATACAAAAAAACTAAAAAAGGTTGAGCAACTGTTTTAGATCAAGGAGTTTAAATCCCTTTCTTCCTCCACAAAGAATGGCTGAAGTCCTAGGAATAAAATTAGGGAGACATTGAATTCTGCAGAGCTGACTGCAGCTTTCCCAGTAAATATCCAGCACCTCCCCTTCTGCATGGCAGCATCTCTGATTGCTCCTATGCCAGCATCTTTGTTGCTTTACACCATATCAGAGTACTGAATGCCCTTGAGTTTCACTCCTGCTTGTTGTGAAAGAAGTCTTCCTCATGTTAAAACATCAGGTGGCCTTTTCTCTTACCTATCACAACTCCCGCAAGCCAGATTGCTTTATCTGCTAATTACCAAGGTGCAGTCTTTATTTTAACCTCTCATAAGGAAGAGATTTGTACCACCATGTCCACAGCTGCTAGTCAGGAATGATGAGTTTCACAGCTTTCAAACCTTTCCACATCATCTGAACACAGTACATAATGACACATTTCAAAATGATGGGCCTCTTCAGCCAGCTACATCTACTGGCAGAAACGGTGAGTGATTCAGTCCCCTCAAGCCCCAGTGTATTCTCCCTTTTACACTTTTTCTTAATTGGTATTGCATATGGATATCACTTGGACTTATGTAATGCAGAGACATCAATGCAAATCCATCTTACTCCAAAGTTTACATGAGAGGAATCAATTGACATTTACTTGGAAAAATGAAAAAGAAACATGATGAAGAAATGTAACAAAATTCATGATTACAGACTTTTTACCTTTGTATAACATTTAGATTACACTGCAGCTCAGCAGACTTCAGAATATTTACCTTAACTTTCCTTTTCATATGACATACAGTTCTTTGAGTCTCACATGCAAGGTTAGGCCTTAAACCATGTGTTTTCTCCAAAACAAGGATACTGATATCAAAAGGGATACTTCAAATAAGCATTATCAAATTTGTTTCCACTTAAAAGTAGTATGACAATATTTAAGTAATTTTTTGCCAATCCATTTCTAATGACTCATATTTGAATATAACTTCTGTATAGTAAAAAAAGATAGGCTTTTTTCCCTTTTAATAATTTAAAGTATGGCTTTCCGGGTTCTTACACTGCACGCAAACTTTACTTAAACACCCCCTGAAGATGCATTAACAAAGGATCAAACCTAGAACCTGACTTAAGAAACAGTAAATCTTCCATCCCAGGTGTTAAAACAGCTCTTCACAGGCCTCTTGTAACTTTCCTTGGGGTCCCAGACCATGGTGAAACCCACCTCACACTCAGAGAAAGCCAGATGGAGAAATCTGTGAATCCTCTGAGGTCCAGCTACCAGAGAGGAAAATATGAGCTTCCTATATTTGTCTCTATTTCAGGATGTCATTGCTGGAATTCTTTAAGCCTTTTTTTAACTTTAAAAGTCCTTCTCATCTTGACTTTGCAAGGCTATTTATGTGTGTACACATAAAATAGTTTCCCTAAAGCTTTCAGTTATGTCATACCAGAATTTCCACTAAAAGATCATCAGAACTGAATGCTTATAAATTTTAGCCACACAAAATAGCACTGTGGTTTCTTGCCTCAACTAAAAACATGTGTTACATCTATATTTCCAATTCTGCAAATCCAATTAAAGAGGAGAATCAGTTAAATTGTGCATTATCCAATTTACATACAAATCCTGTATTAAAAGCCTAGCTTGAGCTAAATAGAAGTCACAAAATATGACAGAAGCTATTGAACAAATTCAGTATCCAGTTACAGTCAGGTAAATCTAGAATAACAGCTCTGAAACAAGTAGAATTACCATGGTATAAAGTCTCAAGTAATTGGGAGCAGAACTTGGCCACCTGGCATTTACTCACTTCACTAAACCTAAAGTCCTGGAACGGTCAAACAATGAATAACTACATAATTTGTGAGAAGAAACGTCTAGAAACCCAGGATACAAAGGTGAAATGAGGATAAATGCTTTGCTTCCATGCTGAATGTTCTGGATTTTGTTAGTCTAAGCCAGGCCATGGATATTGCTTTAATATACCACAAATATTTTCAGTGTGAAATTCCATTAATTTAAAAATAAAACATGATTCATACAGAATTCACATGGCAGATCCTGGAATTTTAAAGTAGCTTGAATATAACATGCAGATGTATAAACCTTTAAACAACTTTAGCTGGGATATTTTTTTAAAATATAATAAATGTAATTGTTTCAAATACAGACTGTAAATACTTGGAGACTTTAGTATTGGCTTCTATGCCTAGTTTATGTATTTCAGAATAAATATTAAGGGCTCAAATCTGAAAAATGAGAAGGTTGTTCATAGTCTCTTCAAGGCTTAGAAGATTTTGTAGGGTTCCATTTGCACCGCACGTGGCAAAGCACACCTACAGAAAAGGTATGTGGAAAATACTTTAAAATGCCTGTTAAAGTTACAGCAATACATGCTTATATGAATGTTATCTAAAAAAAAAAACAAAAAAACAAACCATTAATTAGTGTTATTACTTGTAAGTATGTAAAATGAAACCCCTACTGATTAACACGGCCACACTGTGTTAGCCCTGGAGCAAACCCGCATTCACAGGCTCCCAGAGCCGAGAGGAACCACATGAAAATGCCAGAGCTGAGAAAAGTTCACCTCTCTCGCGGAAGATAACGCGATTAACACACATACCCCCCACGTACAATTAACAGCAATCACCCCCTGTTCACCTGAGAGGCGGAGAAGCCAGTCTGCCAGGCTTCGGGCAAGGAGGGAAGGGGGTTCATCTCCATCCTTCCCGCAGGTGCCCAGTGATCACCCCGGGCGGGCTCGGGACGGGGGGGGGGGGGGGGCGCGGGGCGGGTGGGGGGGGCGGGGGGGGGGGGGGGGGGGGAGCGCAGGGCGGAGAGGCTGCGCAGCCACCGCACCCCGAGTTTCGGCAACCGGCACGCCGCTCCCTACCTTTGCCCGGTTTTCTCCTGGATGCGGGGGGCGGGTGGGATAGCGGGGGCGGGTAACAGGCGGGAAGGCGGCCAAGGGGAGCTGCTGCCAACCCCGGCTCCGCGCTGGCGTCTGCTCCTTCTCTCCCTGTTCTCCTCCTCCCCGTCACGCATCTGCCGCCCGGCCGAGGAGAACGCCGGCGAGAGCGGGGCGCTGCGGGCAGGCGGAGGAAGCGGCCGCCCCGGGGAGAGCCGGGGGCGGGGGGTAGCGGTAGCCCCGCCGCTTGCCCCGGGTGGGCAACTGCGGGCCTCGCCGGTGTCCCCGTCTCTTACAAAGGGCAACTTCATCTGACGTCTTCGGGGGAAGGGCTCGTGCCGGGCGAGCCCCACGGCTACCGGGGGGCTGGGGGAGGTGGTGGGGAATCTCCCTCTGAAAAGCCTCTTCTGAAAAATGTCAACTTATATCGTGTCACGTCGACAAATTACCAAGATCACCTTAAATTATTAGAAAGCTACAAAGTTTTCCTTTTTTTTTTTTTTTCCCTTAATTTTTTTGGTTGTTTGACGTGTTTTTTTTTTAAACACAGGTTGCCACTAACTACATGCAACACATGTGGAAAAGACATCCATTTCACTTTGTAGCTCAACTTGATGATGAACTAAGTGCAAACTTGTCCTGGTGCAAAAGAGTGATACCCTTGGAAATGTTTTCCACTTACGCGGAGTTTAAAAATGTGCAATTGCAAATTCCCAACTGTACCGAAACCTATAGACCTGTCGAGTAGAAATTTCCAGACTCAAACCTTAAAGCCTCCATGAATTGACAGTGTTTCTTTTTCTAACGTGTGAGTTACACATTTACATAGGTCACTGCACTGGCACAAACACCCACTATTCATGGCAAAACTCTCTCAAAAGTAGTGGGAGGCCAGTAACCAGGTGAGCTTTCACCACAGGTCTGATGCTGTCCTTCACGAGGGAAGCTGTCCTGCTAACGGTTCTCCAGCACCGAGCGGCGTGTGGAACCTCGAGGTGAAAGTCCATCCCTATCCTCAGTGTCAGCAGAGGGATGTGGGAGAGCTCGCAGGGCTATCACTGCAAGAGCGACCTGCCAGCCCTTCAGAGTTCCCAGCCCGTACCAGGAAATCTAAATACTATGTCTAGTGCTAGATCTAAATACTTCATAGAAAAGATAACAGCAGTGCGTGCTTTGACTGAACGTACAGTTGCAGATGTTATTAAACACACACAAAAGCAGTAATTTTCAAACCCCTGGTAACTGGAAGGTTAACAGAAATCCCAAGACAGAGCTCAGTTTGACAGAGCACAGTGCTGTCATTCACATGCAGATGGAAAACATGACTTTATGTTCTGTTTTCATTCTTTGTATATACTTACCCCGAAGCATGGCCCATATAGAGATTTTTAAAATATAGTGAAGCTGCTTAGAATCAATTCACATCACTCATCTCATGTTTGCGAGAATTTGTATTTGCAAGGACAACTATTTAAGCTTCTTAAGGGTAAGAAACAGGTGACAAGTGTGGATGACGCAACCTTATGCTAATTCTGAAACACTTGGATGGGGAATGAAAAGGGGAATGGAAGGTGTCAGAACTGAGCATGACCTCCTGAGGAAAGGCTTTGCAAATCAGGTACTCTTATGAGGCAACAAAGGTAAAATATCTTGCACAAATACGCAGTGAACACTTGGAAATACTCAGGATATGTTATTAATCACACATAACTAACTGTATACTGCTCAAATAATATTCAAGTTTCTCTTGTCTTGTAAATAGTGTTAATCAGCCCAATTATCAGTTCAAATTTAGATTCCTGCTTTCAGGAGCAATCATATAATCCTTAGATTCAAAAGCCATATAATGCTGCTAATGTTAACAAAGATGTACTTGGCATTTACACAGGACTTTTCTCAGCATTTCATAGACAAGTCAATTAGAAATTTCTAAGAAATATGTAGTCACCTGACTGCTACAAAGAAACTGAAGTGTGTACGTGTATTTATATAACACATACAAGAACAAAAAGCAACAGTGCCTATGTTATGGAAAAGTAGCATCCCATAATTTGTTGCTGTGGTGTTTTTCTCTGTGTGTGAAATTCCTCACGAGAGTTATTGAGCACTTACTTTGTTGCAGCGCACTTTCTCTGCAATCTACAGCTGACCTTTTCTGTCATTTTGCCCACAGCAGACTTGCTACTTTCTGCATTGATGGCAGGATACTGCAGTCACCAAAAACAAAATAAACACAATCCTGGGGGACTTGGTACACTCTGTGAAGCCTGCACTTCTATCCCCAAAAGCTTCTCAAGAAGTGCTGTATACAGTCAATGTTGCTTGCTAATACAAGCCGCTCTGAACTAGCCAAAAAGAGCTGTTTATATTAATTAGCAGAGGCTGGTAACCATGTTTAAAATAGCACTGCCTGCTGCACTCCAGCATACAATACAAGCTTGTAATGTATTTTCAAAGACACCAGCTTCTTCTTTTTTACAGCACCTTTAAACCATTTTTCACCATTTATTTCCATCGAGTTACTATGTCTAAGAAACATCCCCTTTGATATCTAACAGTCAAGCCTAGGTACCTCCAGGATAACTGTTTCATGGAACTGTTGTTTGCAGATAGAGCTAGTAGTCAAAACTAAGAGAGTGTCCTCAGCGTTGGGACTATGGCAGTAGGCAAGTAGCCTCTCTGTGAGGGAATAAGAAGAGCAGGCTACAGTAAGCAGCTCTTGCATTAATTCTAAGAAGCTCTTAGAATCATTTATCCCGTTCCAATTTAGCCTTCTTCCAGAACCAAGGGGCTCAAGCTGTGTTTAGTACCTTTGACTACACCACTGAGTAAACACCTTAGGCAATGCTAACATTTGATACCAATATAATTCTCTCATTCTGGTCTTTTAACTCTCAGCTGAAACTATCCTTAAGTGAACTTTATCAGGTTGAGTGGAGAAATGACAGCAATATAGAAGTGTTGTTACAGTGAAGCACCTCAAAGCTGTGAACTGAATGCAGAGAACAAGCATTCTTACTCATAGTAAAAATGAGAGGGTAAATCAGTTTTGGTCTCTTGAATTTAGCAATTTCCCTTTAACGCATCTGAAATTTTCTTCTTCCAAATTTGCTGCCTTCTCCCAAATTCTGGCATTGCAGATTTTTTCTAAAAGTCTTTTTAACCCACAATGTCTCTATCTTGTCTGGGAGATGCAACAACCGATTATAAAGCTGTTAACAGCATACAGAAACTACTCCATAAACTCATAAATCAAAAAGATACTATGAAGTACAGAGGTTTCAAAAAACAGAATCAAGAACAGTTAATTATCATAACTGTTGAAGTTCTGACAGAAGAAACCTGTGACAAAACACAATTTACCTGCACTAAGAGTGTATCAGTTCCTAAAATATTGAATTCAGTCTGTGCTTGAGGAGCTGCCTGCTACTAAAGCAATGTCTTCACTAAAAGGATCAATGAAGCCATTATCTTCTAGTTCTCACTAAGATGCAGTTCTACTGTGACATGTGTAGGGCATTAACATAGGTAGTTTAATTAGGTAAATTATCTCTATTGAGTAAACACATCCCTCTTTACAAAAGAGACAGTATAATTCATCATCACAACCCAAAGCACAGCCTTTGGATGTCTTCTGCCATGATTCTGAACTAATCCAAACCTATTCATCTGATAGGAAGCAGTCTGTTGTCTTCAAACATCTGTCTTGTGCCATTTGCATAGCCCATGGCTTCATGATGAGATATTTTTGCTTCCTGATTGCGTGTTAACTTCAGGCTTGTCTAATTGTGTATTGTTGGTAAATAATTTACATTTTCCCTTTTTAAGACCACCACCATCTGTGTTTGCACCAGCTTTAAAAACTTTAGGAAAAGGTATCTGCATCTCCATTGCCTAAATGGTGAAATGAGTAAAGCCCTCAGGCTTTTCCTTTTGTACACAGTATAGGAAAATACTACAATTCATATCCCAGCTTCTATTATTTTGTAGTAATTACATTGCACCCCAGTTTCATTACCAGTTCTACATTAATATGCTTTGCACACGCCTGTAATTACCAATTCACATCAACCTTAACGTTTTGAGCATTTCCTCTCTCTCCTTGACCTGGTCCCTCCCACAGTAAGTGCCACCTGCCCGCGGCTACTCACGCACCAGCCAAAAAGCTGCTCTCAGCACAGGGTGGCTTGGAGACCCTTAGCGGCACTGAGTAGTTCGGTCTACTTCCTTCTCCAGCCTATGTTCTGAGCGCTCCTGGTCCCTGCTGGCCGTACCTTACGCCCAGACAGGCCTCCTCTCTGCTTTCATGACTAAACCCCTGGCAGGGTAAAGCGCGGAGGAGCGGGACGGGGCCTTTTCGGGGGTCGGCCGCAACCAGCCGCATTTTGCAGGGGTAAGGAGAAGGCCTCACTCTTCAGGCCCCGGCTCCCACCCTCACGGCCGCAACACCACACTCCCTACACACTCCCCAGCCTGTCACGACCGCAACCGCCGCCCCCTGAGGCTCAAACGGGACCGCCAAGCCCTTCCCGCGCACACGGGGCCGAGGGGCGGGCGGGGAAGGGCGCGAAGCCACCAACCCGCACGGCGTCGGAGGCAACGTCCTGACGTCACCGCGAGGCGGTGCTGAGGAGGAGGGCTCACGCGCATCCGCACACCCCCGCCACCGGCCGGGCTGCGGGTGCGTGATTGGCCGCCGCCTTCCCGCTTCCTTCTCCCCGCCCGCCAACCCGCCATTTTGAAAACCTTGTTGATTCCGGGGAGAGAGTCGAGAGAGTGACCCGTCGGCGGGACGGCGGCTCCGTGCGTCGTTCTCGCTTTCTCTGTGTGTGGTGCCGCCCTGCCCCCCTCCTCTCGCCTTCCCTTTCTCTCCCCCCTTCTCTTCCTCCTCCTCCGGTAACTGTCGCCTCCAGCTGCCGTCGGTGCCGCGGCCGCGCCCGAGGAAGGAGCCAGAAGCCGGGGCTCGAGCTGAGCTGAGCTGAGGTGGGTCCCGCCGCCATGGCCGTAACGGCGCCGGAGAGGGCGCTTCCGCCTAGCTGCGGTCGGTCGGGCAGGTGGCGAGGGGAAACGAAACGGAGCCGCCGTGATCGCACCGTGTGGTGGGGCCGCTTGTCACCGACCCGCGGGGACCGCCTCCCTCCCAGGCCCCCCGTGGGGCGGCGGGCAATGTTCTTCCCCTGGTGTCTGCCGGGCCCCTCTGTCCGGCCCGGCGGCGGGAGCGGGGGTGGAACGCTCTCGCTGCCTGCTGCTGCTTCGGGGAGGGCGATGGCGCTCGCCGCTGTCCCCGCCGCCCTTCTCGGCCGCCGGCTCCTCCGGGTGCTGCACATCGTCATGGCTTTTCCCGGCCTCTGGCTCGCACGCCGGGAAGGGGACAGGTGGCGAGTTCCTGTCCCGGCAGAGGGTGGGAGGTGCTGTTGTGCAGGAGTATCCTCCTCGGGCGGCTGCGGAGATACCCTCTCCCGGCTGAAAATACCCCCGGCTGCAGCTTTCCTAAAGGTGGATCCCAGTACTCTTTTTCCCTGAGAAAAAGCTAAGAAGCCTTGTTTTCCTCTTTCCCTCTGCCCCTATTGAATGAGGAAGGAAAGACCGCGTGTGGTGCTTCGCTTGTTTATTTCACTGGAGAGGACAAGTACAATTCAGACAGTAATACCGTTAAAAAGCTGGATTACTTTTTCGTGTGCAATGAAATTCTGGTAGTAACACCCTGAAAGATATTTTAAATTTCTTTCCCCAGTGACTTATCAAAGAGGAGTAAACTTTATTTTTCCCTTTACTAGTGGTAATGCAACTCTTGCTTTCTGTCATTTGGAGTGCTGCTGTTCTCTGACACCTGCTAATGTTGCATTGAAGCAGTTGGTCTCCTTGTTTATTGAGTTTGACCTCTTGCAGATAGTATTAACTTTAATAGCGGAAAAAGACGATGGTAAATTACATGATATATTTTTTCACAAGAGCTCATACAACTCATGCTGTATTTTGTTCCAGTAAACAAAACAATTTTCACTTGTAAACAGTGAAAGACTGTTTAGAGAGAAAAGCTACAATCTTTCTAAAATGAACAGACACGATTATCTTGAATTAAGCATTCTCTGTCGTTAAGGAAATGGTAATTTCCGAAGTGAGATGTTTTAAAATTAAAGTTAACATTTAAGCCACTTCAACCTGGTCTAGTTGGAGGTGACCCCGCTGACTGCGGGGGGGGTCAGACTAGATGACCTTTGAAGGTCCCTTCCAGCCCAGATGATTCAAATGCAAAGAAAAGACTCTTCTGGAATATGCTAAGCATGGGTCATTTATTCTTTTTTTGCTGTACGTTTGAGGATTAAAGCAAAAAGCATTTTCAAGCCCTGAGATGTAATGGCTATTTGAATTCTGACAGCAATGTTAGCTTTTTCCGAATCGCTTGTAAGTTTTATTTTTCATTTTTCTGTTCTCATTCCACATCTAAAATTGTATTTTGTTTAACTTGCTAGGAAACTTTATATGCATAGTTAACTGTGATGAGAAACAACTATTTAGTTTATAATATGGTGCACTAAAACTGTGGTATCTTAAAATGTTACAGTTCTTCAGAGATAACACCATCAGCTGCCTTGAGTGGGTGTTTCCAAATGCCTCACAAAGCAGGCTTGAAGACTTGTGTGTGGAAAGAATTGATAGCCTTTTAAACTGTTCTTAACCAGGCTACTTGCAGAATAGATAACAAGTCCTGAGAAATTTTATGTATTGTGTGCGTGCAGAATAGTTCAGTGTCTTAAAGAATGTGGACAGTCATGACATGAGCATTATGACATTACTGCACAAGAAGTTTGGGAGTTTTTTAAAAAGCAAGTTTCCTGTATTTTTCATGTGTTATGCCATGGACAGATTGGAACAGGCCCAGAGGAGGGCCATGAAGATGATGAAAGGACTGGAACACCTCTCCTGTGAAGACAGGCTGAGGGAGTTGGGGTTGTTCAGCCTGGAGAAGAGAAGGCTCCAGGGGAACTTTATAGCAGCCTTCCTGTACCTGAAGGGGGCCTACAAGAAAGCTGGGGAGGGACTTCTTATCAGGGAGTGTAGTGATACGACAAGGGGTAATGATTTTAAACTGAAAAAAGGGAAATTTACATTACATATTAGGAAGAAATTCTTTCCTATGAGGGTGGTGAGGCACTGGAACAGGTTGCCCCAAGAAGCTGTGGATTTCCCAACCCTGGAAGTGTTCAAGACCAGACTGGATGGTGCTTTGAGCAGCCTGCTTTAGTGGGAGGTGTCCCTGCCCATGGCAGGGGGGGTTGTAACTAGATGATCTTTAAGGTCCCTTCTAACCTAAACCATTCTGTGATTCTATATTGATGATGTTTTCATGAATGCTTTTTACAGAACTATACACCATGTCTTCTGTTGCTTCCTCAAAAGAAGATACAATGTCATCTGAAAAAGCAGATGAGAAACAACCTGAAGCTGAAAACAAAGCTGAGGAAAGTGATGAAGATGAAGAAGAGGAAGAAGAGGAGGAGGAAGAAAAGGGTTTGTGTTTTTCCACTGAATAATTTGTCCTTTAAAATGCCAAGGTTACTGAATGCACTCTCCTGTGATCTTTGCTAATTGTACAATTATTATTTAGGAGAATCTATGGTTATGTCTATCTCATGGGTCATAAATTGCTTCCCAGTAGACTACAACAGGCACCACAAGAAACAGTGATGCTGGTATTCCTCAGGAGTGATTGAAGGAAATGCCAGTGTCCTGGATTCCTACACTAGGGTGGTTTTTTTCTTGTTGTTGTATAAACATCTATGTGATTATAAGAGGTAGTATCCTTTATTAAAATTATTTATATAAAAATGTATATTCAAAAAGGAATCTTTTTTCCGGTAACTCTCTGAAAAGATCTGTGTTTGCAAAAGAAAGAAATTTGAAAAATCTGTGCAATAGCTTTGGAAATAATACAGGTGTCTTTGCTTAACTATTGTGAATTAATTTACTGGGTACCAAAATTTAATTCTGGTGGAGAGGCAAAATGCCATTTGACTAATGTTGTTAATAAAGTAATGGCGATATCATAAGATGAGCGAGCAAGGCAGGTTTTTTGTTTTAGCATGCAATGGAAGAAGGTAGTCAAGGAATATGAGATGTGAAGTACTGTGCAAAAATGAGATTTCATGATAAAAATTAACAAGGTGCCTGTTTTGCAAACGAAAACATCAATGTAAATAGCTGTAGTATGGTACAGTGAAAACTGTGCTGGTTTTGGCTGGGATAGAGGTAATTTTCTTCGTAGTAGCTAGTTATGGGGCTATGTTTTGGACTTTTACTGAAAACAGTATTGATAATACAGGGATGTTTTAGTTATTGCTGAGCAGTGCTTGTATAGTCAAGGCTTTTTCTGCTCTTCTAACCTCCCTGCCAGCAAGTAGGCTGGGAGTGCAGAAGAAGTTGTGAGGGGACACGGTTGGGACAGCTGACCCAAGGGATGTTCTGTACCACATGATGTCATGCTCAGCATGAAGAGCTGAAAGAGGAGAAGAAAGGAAGGGTGGGATATTTGGAGTTACGGCATTTATCTTCCCAAGTAACTTACGTGTGATGAATCCCTGCTTTCCTGGGAATGGCTGAACACCTGCCTGCTGATGGGAAGCAGTGAACAGATACCTTGTTTTGCTTTGCATATATGGTTTTTGCTTTACCTGTTAAACTGTCTTTCTCTCAGCCCATAAGTTTTCTCACTCTTACTCTTCTGATTCTCTCCCCTGCCCTACTGGGGGTGGGGAGGAAGTGAGTGAGTGACTTAGTGGTGCTTAGTTGACAGTTGGGGGGGTTAAACCATGACAGCAAATCACTGATGGTCTTGGATTCCTAAAAGAGCAAAGGTTTGTTTCATCTTTAGTAGAAAGAAAAGAGGTTAGTTACGCTGTTTGGGAAACAATAGAGGAATTACAAATAGATTTTTAGAAACCACTGTTTCTTTTATACACACAAGTATGTTTTGCTCTATTTTTAGCAGATACGTATCTAGTTTTGATGTTCATATATGTTTTGAAGCTGCTTTCAGATGTTAAAGCCAGGAAACGCTATCTGTTTAGCAGTAAGAATAGTTGGATATATGATTTTTGAGGTAAAGTATTTTAGTATGAGATGTTGAAGTGAAGTTTGGGGTTTTTCTCTTGACATGGTATCATTAAATTAGTGATGTGCAATGTATACATAAAACGATCTAAATATATTCATTACTAAGAAGTACCAGAATTACTGGGGATCGTAGTATTGTAGTATTTGTGACACTTGTATTGTGTCATGCAGAGTGCTATTCTGTGTAGCCCAGTGAGGTGCAGTACAGTTTCACTATGCTTGTGCTTCTGCCTCTCCTACTGATACATGTGGGTCCTCCAGTCCAGCAGTGGGAAGAGAAAGTGCCTGCAGACATGCTGGACTCTCCTTTTGCTCATCTGGTGATAGTATTCTCCTTCAGAGAGCTAAAGTGGAGCTGTGCATGTAGGGGCTAGGGCATCCCAGAAGGAGACTATGCAAACAATGTCAGTTCTGTACCTCAGAAAGGCAGCAAAGAGAAAGAAGGATGGGTTTCTCAAAATGTGTAGTGTTTGAGTTTCCCTTTAGGAAAATGGCCAGTCTTCAAGATTAAGCTGTATGCAGGATTGTGGCTAAGAACTGCAGACTGCAATATACAGCTCCCTAGAAGTCCATTGACCTATTAGTCAAAGGTTTGAAAATGTTGTAGTACCCAGTTATATCCACTTCTGGTTTGCAATTGCAAAGACTTGGTGTCATATTGCCTGTCACTACAATGAAATCTCTTCATGTAATGAAAAAATACTGTGTCTAAGGAAGCTGTCTTTTGCAGAGAAGAGTCTCATTGTTGAAGGAAAAAGGGAGAAAAAGAAGGTAGACCGACTGACCATGCAAGTGTCTTCGTTGCAAAAAGAACCTTTTACAATTACACCAGGTAAGTTTGTCCTTACACATAAGAATTGTGAGCGGTGGGAACAATAATGAAACCTTTTAAAAGACCAAATTATTAATTTGTTGTAGATGAGACCTATTAACAGAATCATGATACATTTTAAAATGGTACGGTTATTACAATTATATGCAAACCTTCTTTTACTCTGTAGCATCAACTTAAACCATAGAAGTTTTTTAATGTTTACACTTGCCTGAAATAGGATCTTCAATACCTAGCCATCACTAACAAAGGCAAGAGAACCTAGAATAAAAAATAAATGCTAAATCCTTGTACCCTGGTCTACTTACTATAAAGTAAGGAAAATAAAGAGACTGTCAGGATGCCTAATTGATAGGAAAAGGTCTGCTTACTGTTTGACCTGTTGTAATGTCTAATGCTTTTCTGAAATAACATCTTTTCTTTTTAAAAAAAGAGTAGATATTCAAAGGTATAAACCCATAGGTAAATAGGAATGTGATGAATTGTGTATTTTGACTGTTTCAGGAAAAGGACAAAAACTCTGTGAAATTGAAAGGATACAGTTCTTTCTGAGTAAAAAGAAGACAGATGAACTTAGGAACCTGCACAAACTCCTCTACAACAGGCCAGGCACTGTAAGAACTTAAAATCAATCTTGTGTAGCTGTTAGTTCTCATGCATAGTGAAAACGTTTGCAGTATAGTTTTTCACAGTTGCGTGTGTGGATTTACTTTTAAGTTTATTTATTACAAACTACTTAGAAAATTAATATTGCAGGACCAGTTTAGCAAGCCCATAATTTTTCTGACTACAGTAAACTACTATCCCTATACAAATCCTATGGAAAGGTTTACTGCTTGAATATAGAATGTATTTTTTTTAACTGGGGGAGGGATGGTTTGCCTTATGAGAATGAGTTGGAAATAATTTATGGTTCATATGCTAAAAGCTGCTTAGATGTAGAAGGTAGTCAAAATATGATGTGTGGTTATTTTATTCAATATAGCTTTTCCTTAGTATTTCTTTTACATTTTAAACCTGCTAGTAGGTTTTGATACATTGCTACTTACCTAGTAATTTTCTCCTTTAGTTTACACAAGCTGTAAAAAGTAAAACTACATTCTTCATAGTGATTTCTGTCACATGTATCGAAGGCAATTAAAATATTAGTTTAAAACTGATAACGCTCACTTTTGTATTTAAGAATGAAAGAAAATATAATAGCAAATCTTTCTTGGAGCCCTTTATGTATTGGTGATCGTGCCTTAAATTTCAGAGTAAATATGATCCATCTTCCTTGCTAATAGAGGTAAAATGGTTGTAGAGAAATTAAGGCAGATTACACTTTACTATTTTAGTACATTTACCATATTTATAGGAATTTGTTTTTAACCTCTTTGTGTATTTTGCAAACCAGGAACTGAATAGTACTAGTATGGATCTATGCTAGCTGTAATATCTCAGACCACTGCTGCAATGCAATACTTATTTAAATAGCAAATAAAAATCTCTTGCCTCAAGTATTCAGAAAAAGAACAGTATATATTTACGAAAACCTAATTCTGTGATTTACACTATGTATTTAGTATGGCAATAAATCATACTAGAGATTTTCTTACTTGGTGCGTGCAGAATTTTGCAAATTTTTGGATTGTCCTGCAGTAGAATTTAATTGATAGGAAAGGTATAATGACAGAACCGTGTAACTTTCTCATTTAACTGGCTTTACTGTAGAAGTAGCCAAACTGCAGGCATTTACTCTTCATGAAACTGGTAACAGTTTTCTACTGTCTTTGGGAGGAGGTACTGGGATACCATTACCTCAGAGTCCACCTTTCCCACTTTAGGTTGTGCTTTGGAGACATAACTGATTTAAGTGACTGTATTGTTCCTTGATTATGCAACACACTACTAAGAAACTAACAACTGTTAGTTGTTATTAATAATTGCTGTTATTAATAATTGATTTAGTAATCAATAACAAATAACCTAATCAACTAATAGACACAACTATTTGCAGTATCACAAATATGTGCAAATTACATAATTGTAAATTGATATTTAACACTTGTGAATCATACAAATTAGATGGAACTGCTATTGGAATAGCTCTTACTCTTCTGTCCCACTCTACTAATTTGGTTGCAATTCCACACACACACACCCCCTTTCCTCTGCCCTCCCACATTTAGTCTTTTGTATGTAGACTTGTTTAAAAGTCCAGCTGGACTGCTGCAGGGATTTGAGTCCAAAGACATGAGAATACAATTGTTTGCTTGGAAATATATCAATATGATTTAATCCAAAACTATATTTAATCAGAAATGGTGAGAACTCAGAATTATATTTAATACAGTGAAGATGAGATGTTGTCTTGTGTGCACGTTCTGTGTGTGCTTTGGATCGTAATTAACACTTTTATTAAAACATACCAATGCCATCTGCAAATTTTCTCTAGGTGCTGGACAAAGATAATTCTCTTTGGAAAAGGAGCTTAGCTTTGGTAAAATTGTAAACTAATGGAGAAACACCAGGAACAAAATTTGTAGAACTGTTAAAAGTGAGTTCAAATTACTCTTGATAGTGTTAAAAAGATCTCAGAAGAATAAAAGATTTGGGGATGTTTTTTAACTTATTTTTGTTAAAAAAGAGATGGAATGAAAACAAAGAATTTAAATATATTTGGGATCTCTATAAGAGCAATTTTCCCATTACAAGGGGTGTTGCAAGGAAAGTTCAACCCTGTTCAGACTGCAGGCATAAGGGTACAACTTCTAAACTGGGTGGTGCGTAAATGCAAAAATTTCTCATTTGCTTTTGCTAAAGAGAAGGCTCACAAGTACAGTCACAGTCCCATGTAAGACTTTAGAAAAACAAATAAAGCAAATCTGATTTATCAGATTATAATGTAAAAAAAAAAAATCAGTGTTCTGTAAAAAAACTACACGTACAAAGCATGCAACAGGCTTCATATGATCATAGTTGTGCAAACATGTAAATAATCATACCATATATTCTAAACAATCTTGAAATGGCAAGTGATTTTTGCCTGGTAAGTTATATAAAGGAATTAAAAGTACCAAGACCACAAGAACTCAATTGTTGTAGTTTGGCTGTCATGAGATATATAAGGACATAATCTATTAGGTTGTAACTTAAAGGGTGTAACGTTTGTCAACAGAAACCTAAATGCTAGAATAGATTTTTCTCATATGAAAAGTTAGCCAATATAATTGTATGAAATTTTTTAAACTCCTTGCCTTGGAAAGTAATCTCTGGGTTTTGTTCTAGGTTGCTTCCCTCAAGAAGAATGTGGGTCAGTTCAGCGGGTTCCCATTTGAAAAAGGAAGTGACCAATACAAAAAGAAAGAAGAAATGTTAAAAAAGTAATGATCTCTATTGTTACTTAACATAGCTTGACTTATGCAATACACACCTCATTATTGTGAAAATTTCACTTCGGATCAAATTTAAACTTTAAGCTGAGTAGCTGTTTCCTAGACCTCTATGATCTGTTTCTGAGCTCATTTTAATCACACAAACTGATCTCTTAAGACAACTTGAAATCTATTAAGAGGAATTAAATTTTGAACTTGTCATTCATCATTCTTAGAGACTGAGCTTTAACTATCACCTGCTAACTAGGAAATTCTTCTGCCAAGTGAGAGGAAAACATTATTTCCCCATAGCAAGCAAAGTGTTATATGTTGTGCTCTATTCATGATGCAAATGTGTATCCTTCTATGCCTCAAAACTTTCCTCCTTCAGAATCAAAGCCTTTTTTCCTTATTGTATATATACAGTCTTTTTCCTAGAATTGCTGTAGTAACTAACCTAAAAACCCATTTTTTATTATTATGTCTTTTTTTTATTTTTTACTGTCTCCCTA
>BJBW01008218.1:2974-32540 GCA_004320125.1 Scolopax mira
GTAGGTCCCCCTCAGGTACTGGAAGGCTGCTATTAGATCTCCCCGGAGCCTCCTCTTCTCCAGGCTGAACAACCCCAGCTCCATCAACCTAACCCTGACAAAAACCACAAAACCATAGTCCTTAGGAATATGTCAACCTGTCTTTTGAATGCCTCCAGGGATGGTGCCTCAGCCACTTCCCTGGGCAGCCCATTCCAATGCACGATAACCCTCTCTGTGAAGAAATGGTTCCTAATCTCCTGCATTGCCCCTTGTCCTATCTCGCCTGGGCAGCCATCTTTCTCAGGGGAGGAAGTCTACAGAAAAGTTATCCTTAACTTCAATTGAGCTTTGGAGCAGCCTAAGCTCTTCACTGTTGTCTTAGGGTGTTGCCCAACATCTCAGCATTGCCCACCCACCTTCCCACCATCACTGCTGCCTGCTACGTCTCATCGGACTTCAGCTCAGGCTTGGTGTTCAGAGCAAGGACCATACCTGTGCTTTTTTCTCAGTTTCTTTGCCTTGATGCTGCAGCAGAGCCCTAGGTCGCTGACTTTCAGAGAGTGAGTGTAGGTCTCTCCTTTTTTCCTGTATGGGAGTGATTGTAATTTGAGAGAGATGATCCTATTCACTTTCTTTCAGGAGGAGAGAAAGATTCCCGAAGAAGAAATATAAAAGGGTGTGTTTTACACAACAAAAAGTCTGCATAAATTGACATTATTTCCCAGAAAATCTGTCAGTGCTAAAATTGATGAGTATGTGGCATTTCAGGCAGTTGTATCTCCCATTTTGTTTTGAGGAGACCCCGTTAGTTATGCGGGAGACAGGAGAGCATCCGAAGGAAGCTTACAGTAGTAGGCAGCAGTGAACTGAGAAGGTGGCAACAGCTACCAAATTCATCAGTGCATGAGGCATGTGTGTATTTCCAGTGCCCTGGTGTGTCCTTACAAGTTCTTGAAAATAGTGACATTTCAGCACAGGATCAGATACTTCTGGTGAATCGGAGCTGAGGGCTCCAAATACACGGGTGACGTCTGTCCATCTTGACACCTGGGCTGTACACCTCTGTCAAGGAGTCTCCGCAAGGATGGAAGTGAAGGATTGGTCTAGGAATTCACCGTTGCTTTTGGATGTCTGTAAGAAAACTGCCTGGCACGTGCTGTAGCAGTTTGCATCTCAGCCAGAGTTTTTAAGAAGTAGTAAATGATAATAAATAATTCTCCTAGCAGAACAGAAGGTTAGATTTTATCGATTTATTTTGCTGAGAGGAGTTCCTCTAAGGAACCTCCTCCTTTGCTGAGGGTAAAAGCCCTCACACTTTAAAGGTGAAATGTGGAAATGTCATTATAGTCAGAGCAGGTATCCTGTCTTTTACACTAAGTTGCTCCCTGGTTTTCTAGATAGGTGGAGCATCTCTCACAGGAGCCAGGAGTCAGATAGGTCCAGTTTCAGTGCTAGCCTGTGAGTAGTCTCACTTATTCTTTGCTCAGCCACAGCATAAATAATAGTGGCAGAATGTGCCTGTAATATTCTGATGTGCCTTTAATGAAATAGTTACTGGGTGGTATATAAAAAAGCAATGTGAAACCAGATAGAGCCTGAGTTACTGCTTTGGAAACTTCTTACTGTGTATTTCCATCTAAATACATGTCGAGTGATAACGTTTTTATGGAGTTTCAAGTGAATTTCAAGTGAAGCCGTGGACGATGGGTGCTTTGGCAGGTCTCTGTTTGATCTAAGAGTCTTTCCATATAAATATTCAATGCTCTTCAAAGCGGAGTGGTTTTGGACCCCCAAGCATGTAGAATTTACTGCCTGCCTCTACACTGAGGGCTGACCCAAACAAGGCAGAATTTGAATTCCCTCCGTAAAATTGACTCCACTAGTTCTGCCCATTATTCTCCCTGTCTCCCATTTAGCATGTTAGTCTGCTGACAGTAGAGTACACAGCACTTAGCAGCTGGTTTGTGGAACCATCAGTCAGGAAATTATATGATAAATAGTAGGTAGCCAGGTTTAGTGGCACTTTATTCTGCTTCAGCAGTTTTAGCCTGACTTTGGAAAAGCCATCATGTGGTTTTTCTTAAGGCTTGCAAGAGGAGATGGGTACAGCGGAGTAACTTATTACACATCCACTTGAGTTACGATGTTCACCAGCTGCATTGCTCATGTGTAAATAATAAACTGTGAGATGGATAATTACGTTGGGTTTTGATATGCAGCTCTGCTCCGGTCGGCGCAGGGCTGAGGGAGACAGCTCCCTGTGCCATGATGGAGTACGGCTGTTTCCCAGATGGAAACTGCAAACAAGATGCAACCAGGATATACAAAGGAGCTTAATGTGAGAGGACTCAAAAAGGTGTTCTTGGAGATTTATATCCCGCGGGTTAAATATAAGTTGTTGGTGCTCTGTGTCGGCCCTGACAACGGGGAGTACCCTTTTTGTGGTGTTTTATACTCATTTTCTATTTCCCAGATAGGGGAAGATAGATGATCGCGTTTAGGGGGGTTAAATGGTGGTTTGCTGCATAAATATTGGGATTGCTTTTAAAAGGTAGGGTGGGTGAGGGTGGGACAGTGAGGAGGCTCGGTGTCCTGAGTGGGATTGCTTGCCTTGGCCAGGTGGAGCCCATCGTGTCGGACGTGAGTGTGACAGTGTCTCTGTGGTCTCACTGATGCTCTCCAGACTCACTCTTCAGAGACGTGTAGGGCAGAGAAGGACTTGGTTGTGCATCTACCAGGGTGTGAGCGACTTCCTTCTTCTCTGAAAAACTGGTGGCAGAGTTTTTATGGGAAAATGCCAGACATCTGCTTTGAAAACTCCTCCCTTTGGCTTACAGGGCTGTAGTCAAATACCAGCGAAGCAGGGAACAGGGCAGGCAGGGACATGCACTAAACCCCACTTCTTTTGCCCCTTTTTCCCCTTCTCCACCTTGGTGGCTGGTAAGGAATGTGTTTCAGGAGGTGGTAGCAAGCATTCTCCACTCGGACAATGACCATGTGCTCACGGGGGTACCTGGTCATCTGTGATGCACCTTGAGTGCTGATGAAGCCCAGGAGCGCTCAGCCTGGGGACTGAAGCTTGGAAGAGATGGCATGCCAAGGTTCGGTTGGGGCAGCAGATCCAGAATTAAAGCTACCCTGAGTTTGAGCTCCCATTTCCCAGTAGCACGCCACAATTATTTCTCATTTAGGGTGCCTAAGCCCTGAGTCAGTAAATGGGGGAAATGTGCTGTGGCTGGTCACATGCTGGTGATGTTTCCCAAAAACAAGCCGTGAAACTGGAGAGGCCATGTGAGATGTTTCCAGATTTTCCTGAAATACTGGGAATATTTCCTAAAACTTTAGGCGATTTTCCCTTTGTCCTCTCCGTTTACTCCCTCAAGGCCATGAGGTTTGTTCCTCTACTCTTTTCTCCTGCTTCAAAACATAGTAATAAACCAACCCAACTTTTGTCAAACACCAAAAGGGAAAATCCTTTTGTTTTTAACCATCTGTAGTTGGCGGGAGGGAACTGCTTTCACAGGTAGCATAATCTGGGAGGAGGATTGCGTTCTGCTGCATAGGAAAGGCAGGACATACAAAGAGGAGATACCTTCAAGAGTCAGCAGGCAAAACCAAAACAGACTTAGTTTTATTGCTGGTGCCTAATTAAAATTTTCTTTCTTAAAAAGCATTTCAGTAACTCCGTGACGTGACCTCATGTCTGTGCTTCCTAGCTTTTAGGTGTCGGATAAACACATGACTTCATCCTGAGTGGTAATGGCCTCATAAACGGGGCAGGATGGGGTCGTTTGGTGCCGCTGGAGATGCTCAGCATCTCGTTTGGGGAGGTGGCGGTGAGCAGTGGGGTCTCCAGTAACCTCCTTTTAGGCCCACGGGGATGTGCTGGTGGGGGGAGCTGTGCTCCTTGGCCCCATTGTGTCCTCCCAAGCTGGGGGGAGGCCATCCCGCTGCCGGAGGGAGCTTGTGCTTGGCCCCTCGGTGCGGAGCCCGTGGGGGCGGCGGGGGCACATTCCCCCTTTTGTCAGCCTCGTCGCCCAGGCTCTGCGGAAACAGCGGGGAACGGGAGCCCTGGCAGCTGCTAAACCCCCCTGTCCTGTGAAAACCCGGGAGGAGAAGGGGCAGGGGACTGCAGCCCTGCATTCCCTGGCTCTCCAGCCGTGGGGGACAAAGAAAGCACCCTTCCTTTTTAAGAAAGGAGCCCCCCCTGTCCTCCAGCACGTTCCTCTGGATGCGGCCACGGGTGGGATGCAGTTAAGCATCTCCAGGGCTGCCTTTCCCAACTGCTCTTCCCTTTTCACTCCGTTGCCTGATTTACTCCAGATAGGCATTTCTCAGCACGCTGCTTCGTTTTCTGTTGTAGGACTGCGTGTACCTCTCTGAGGATATACTTTTTAAATTGTATTGTATTCTCTGCTTAGGCTTTTTGTCCTGCGATGATTGTTTTTCTCTTTTTTTAAAATAAAAAATAAATAAATTGGGAATGCTTACGAAAGCCTTGATGGTCCTTTTGATCTGACACTTCGCATATGGGCACATGATTATTTATTAAAGACTTCTTTACGTCCCTTTCCATTTAAGCTATAAAAAGAGAATATTAAAATTAGTAAATGCACGTTCATGCAAACGCTCTGGGCCAAACTCTCCCCTCAGACAGACCTGCAGCAGGGAAGGAGGATGTGACCCACAAGTTGTAGTGCTCGTGACACGTGCTTTTCAATATCTATTCCGTCTTTATGAATGTTGTGGTTTTTTTTTTTTAAAGAGTCGTTGGAGATACTCAGATCCAGGAACCTCGCTTGTTTTTTCAGATCCGCCTCACCTCTTTCCAGCATTCCACCCTCCTGTACCAATTGATGCGAGACATCATGAGGGACGCTACCATTACGAACCATCTCCCATTCCTCCTCTGCATGTGTGAGTATTCCCCTATGATTTTCCCTGGCTTTCAGCCTCCTGGAAAAACGGGCAAGTATCCCCCCCTCTGCGGCCCTTAAAGCCCCGCACCCGGGCTGCTTTGCCAGTCGCACCACTTTCGGGAAGCGCCGAGGTTTAGCTGTTCGTGACCCAAAAACAGGCTGGTGCCTGAGGAATTCCTGTGGCTAATAGCCACCTTTTCCTGAGAATTCCCGAGGAATTCAGGAATAGGCGGCTGGTAAGTGTCACAGTGTTTTGCTGTCGTTCTGTAAACGCTGACTTAAAAAGCGCTGAACCCCGTGAAATACAGCCAGACAAAACACGTAGTTTGTCTGTATTAGGCTTGGGATTTTTCATAGCTAAAATTTTCTTCTCATCCCAAAGCTTTTGTTATGGTTTGGTGTTTGTGTTTTTTTTTTTTTTTCTCCAGTGACTGCTATGAAGCATAATGAAATTTTTGGTAAATTTTCATAGTTCCTGTTGTGTGCACGTACAGGCAATCGGTTGATTGATGGGAATGTCACCCAAACAAAATGGCAAATGTGATAGAGCACATGGTTTACACAAAGATAAAAGAAATGAATACCGGTGATAACATGGATTAGAAAAGGGTGGCAGTGGTGAAATCCTGTAGAAATAAATATTATCTTATTCTATATGGGGAGACAGAAATCAGCATGGCAGAATAAAGCAGTCGTTGTGTCCAGCAAACTGCTATATACCATTAAAAATGGAGCCAAAAAGCAGGGCATGGTACTTCACTAAAAGGCTTGATATATACATTTAATCATATCTACTAATCCCCTCTCGTACTGAGAAAATAAAAGAAGAAAAGCACAAGCAATACTTTGAAGAATAATGCTAGTTGTTTAGATGGCAGATTGCTTTGCTATGGCTATTAGTTACAGCTGTGTAATTACATATATGCAGAAGAAAAATGAAGTTGTTTTAAAACAAGTCCTCCTCTGTGAGCAGAATTAATTGATATTAACAATCCTAACTACATGCCCAAGTACGCACGCAATATTTTACTAGCAGTTTTTTTGGGTCAGTCTTCTATTACTGAATTGTAATTTCAGAGCATATTTGCCTGGAGGTAAGTAATAAATCTGTGTTGCAGTCTTCTTGGGCATTAGAGGGAAAGTGGGTATTTATAGAAAGAGAGAGGACGGAAACTTGTGATTTATTCCTCAGACTTCCTCTGATGCATCACTATTTACACCACAGGCAACCGCATCATAAAATATACTCGAATGCGTGCTTAAATTTGCTGCTAAAAGCTGTTTTAAGCTGAAGGTGGCAGGCTCAGACGGAGTCATTCCGTGGTCATCCTGGGTTTTGCAGTGCAGTGATTTTGCAGCCCGTACTGTCATACCCTGTGCCCGTGGGCAGGGTTTTTGGGTGGAGAAAGCACCATTTCCCACTTCGGGTGATGGTGGGAAAAGGGGACTGTCAGCGCTAAGGGTGCCAGCATTTCTGCAGGAGCCTCGAAAGATGGTGACAATGCCTGCTTCATGCCTCGTTTCAGCCCTAGTCCCTTCTGACACTGAAATCAGTGCCCCTTCTAGGGAAGGGCCCCCCCCCTGCTCCCCGTTGTACCCCGCGGCGCAGCCGTGATTCAGCCAGGGCTCTGCAGAGGCTTGTTAGAGACGAGGAGATCTTAGTGTGATGCGATACGACTGCAGGCAGCTGCTTTAGTAACACGCTCTGATCTCAGCCCAAGCTTTAAACTCAAAATTTCCTTGATTCCGGCTGTTTGTTTTTCCATTGAGTCCTATTGAGTCTTCCTCTCCTTGGAATGATGAGCTGTACTGGACCCTCGGAGCCGTGGTGGTCAGCGTAATTAAATGTAAATACGCAATTAAGCAACTTAAAGAATGAGCATCTGTTGGAGTCCAACAGCTTCTTTGTAGATGTTAAGGTTTGTCATGCTTTTGCAGTTTTCAGGAATACTTTTAAATGTATGTATGAGGTAGACACCCAGCGGTTTTCTTGCAGATTTTACAGAGCCTGATGTGAGTATCGCTTAGGGGTGTTAGATTGGAGATGATTTGGAGCCATTACTTGAAGTGCATAATCCGTTACAGAAAAGCATAAGTGCATAATACCCTTTAAAAAAAAAATTTAAAAGAAACAAAAAGAACTGGGTCTGAGAAGTTATTTGAGAATTCTGAGGGAAAATGGCAAGAATACTGGTCAGGAGACAGATGTTTATCTACCGTTTCATCGCTGACTTCATTGTATGAGTGGTTTTCTCCTCAGCTTTGTAATACTCTCAAAAGTGTGTGTGTGTAATAGTAAAAAAAAAAAAAAAAGGCAAAAAATTGGCATCATTCCAGTTATCCAAGCTCCTTGAAATGTCTTCCAGGACCTGTCAAGCCATAGTGGAATTAGTTTAGGTCTAAATACAAGTGCAGAGAAGATGTGGGGAAGGCCTTGTCCCCATGATACAATGTGTGCCTGTAACGTTGAACAATGGCCAAGTGAAAAAGAAAAAGGACAAATTTTTAAAGCATTATAGGGCTCTTACGTACTTACAGCTCTACAGATGTATATGTATTTATACATGCAGTTTAACTGCTGATGGGCAGAACTGTTGTATCCCAAATTTCAGCCTGGAGCCAAATTTTATAACTGAGTTATAAACCCCTAAAATAAGGGTTTATGTTTATGATGGAATTGCTGACAGATGCTTATGTATAGTAGGACTAGCAGGCATTGCTGTAATTATGCTATCGTATCCCATCATTAAAGATTTCAATTGAAAGAGGTTTATAAATTGCTCTTCTTCTTAGATAAACCACCCTACATTAAGGCATCAACGATATGGCGCAGAATTAAATTAAAATCTCATAAAATGAAATATGTTCTGTATTAGCTGTTTGACACTTAATTTGCCTCTGAATGAGTAGAGGAAATCACAAATTAACCTGCCTTTGTTTTTCCAGCCATGGCTTATTAGGTGTTAGAACAACTGCAATTACAGCCCAATAATAACCCCCAACCCTTATGAATATGTACTGAAATGTGTCACTTTGTGTTACCAAAACCTGTTTGTTAGGACTGTGTAGTTATCTGGAATTTCTACAGTACATCTTCAGTTTGTACTTCGGGGAAGATGTACAAAACTTAAACCTTTCTTTAGCGGCAACGTATGGGCAGTGTAATTGGAGCTGGAGCTTGTGTTTTTCTTTCCTTTTTTTCAAATTCAAGGCATAAATCTGAGTTTTAAAAAGTGTTCCAGTAAACTGTAATTCAGTTCTGCTACTTTCCATTAAACTAGCAAGTTAAATTACTTGTTAAACACCATGTGATTGAAACATACCAAAAGAAGCGTGGGTTCAGTAATTCCACTTCTTGCTCTGCTTTTTGTCGTCGTTGTGTTTGCTTAGTGCTTTCTTAATTTTCAGAATTGATTTCTAAAGTAAGGTACTAAAGGAGAAACTGAAGCTAAACTCTGTTTTGGCCCTTGATGCTTGCTAGGTCACTTGATAGTGTGATGCCTTCTCTGGTGGGTGTGCAGTCATTCCAAATTGTGCTGCTGCTGAGGGTAGTTATTTGAACATGAATTAATAATTAGAGCATGATGTTCTTTTTTGACTCCTCCAGAACCAAATCATAAATCTATGAAATCATAGATTTCATAAGAACCAAATAAAAAATCATAAATCTATACTATTGCTAAGCCTTCCAGTCTTTATTGACATCAGCTTTGTTGGAATGAGAGTTGTTAGAATTGAGCAGAAGAATACGGGTGTCTTGACCATTTTTATGACAGTACAAGCGTAACAATTTCTAGTCCCACAAATTTTAAAATCTGACTTAACCAGGATGAGAGTTGTTATTTATTAATTAAAAAAAAACCCCAAACTCCTAAGGCAGAGGGAAACTTTTACTGATGATTAAATCACAGAGATCTTGAGACCTTATCATGCTTTATAACTACCTAAAGGAGGGGTGTAGAGGCGGGGGGGGGTGTAGAGAGGCAGAGGTCAGTCTGTTCTCCCAAGTCATGGGAGATAGGACAAGGGGCAATGGCCTCAGGCTGCACCAGGGGAGGTTTAAATTGGAGATTAGGAACCATTTCTTCACAGAGAGGGTTATTGTGCATTGGAATGGGCTGCCCAGGGAAGTGGTTGAGGCACCATCCCTGGAGGTGTTCAAAAGACGGGTTGACGTAGTCCTTAGGAATATGGTTTTGTGATTTTTATCAGGGTTAGGTTGATGGTTGGATTAGATGTTCTTATAGGTCCCTTCCAACCTAGACAGTTCTATGATTCTATGATTTAGGCAGCTACCATTCTTGGTCATTCATTTGTTTCCACACCTTTACCGAGTTGCGTTAATGGGTTGGTCCCAATCTGCTTCATCTCAAAGTTGGGTTGGACAGCCTTTGAAGGTGACCTCACCTGGTTTTTCCAGGTGCTGTTATCATGGCTGTGAAGGAAGCTCATTCCTGGAGGTGCGGGGGAGAGGACAACTGCCAGGAAGAAATATCAGGAAGTTTCCAGGGTGGTGACAATGTGTACACCTCAGAGCAGATAATGGACATGTCGTAGGAGGCTAGTAGGAAGTTAAAATTTCAGGGCAGAATGTACTACAAGATACACCATGCATATCCCCCAACGTTCATCCATTTAGTCTCTGTGTCTGTTGCCATCCCATTTCGTGTGAGTAAGGGAGCATGAGTAAGTAAATCTAAGGGAAGGTCCACTGATGTGATCCATAGGCATCTGGCCAGGGAAAGCTGCCCTTGCGAGGGGGAAGCCGTGAGGTTAAGCTGCTCTCTTGTAGCTTCCTAGGATCAATGATACTCTAAGCTCTTTTCTTTTTTTTTTCCCTTTTTTTTAGCTGATGATTGAGGCTAGTGGGCTCTGAGTTTTGGCTGTCTTAACGTCCCGAAACGATGCAGGTGCAGATAATTGTGCATGAGCCCAACACGGGCGTCTTGGAACAGATATTTTGAACCGTGCGAATGCGCCGGGACTAAAGCAAAGCATGTGTTTTGCTTGCAGTCAGCTTTAAGTTGATAAAAAGAGAGCCCGATTCTTGGATATGTTATTTCATATCTAATTTATACAGACATCAGTTACGCGAGGGTGAAAAGGAAGGGGAAAGTCAGGCCCAGATGCTCAGCTTTCATCAGGCTCTGATTTTGGGCCACGCAGTACAATGGGGGAATGTCCAAGAGCAAGAAGATTAAAGCTCTGGCTCCGCAAAATATTCTTAATTATAGGAGAGAAGCTGCTTGCCATACGTTTGATAGGACGCCTAGGTTTTCCCATCACTGGCATTTTGATTTTTCCTTTGCACTTCCATTCTTCAGCTTTTATTTCTTCCAAACGTCTCAGTGTTTAAACCTCTTAAATCTTGTACCTACTGCTTTACCTCAGTGTACCTCTAAGCTGGAGACTTGTCAAGGAATCCATCAGCTTGTCAGAGCATTCGTTGATCCTTTGACAGTGGGAAGGAGAGCCCCACCCAGCGTGAAAAACATCACTCGTTGAATTGGCTTTAATTACTTTAGGGCTTGGAACTGGCTTTATGGTTTAGCCAGGAGCCATCGAAGAAGAAAGACTGGGACATGAAAAGATGACTGTAGTTACAGCTTTCCAAAATCGCCCGTGAAAGTATTTTCTGTAAGCGGGGGGACATCTTGTATTAAATGGGAAACACCCCAAGAAACCTGTCCCTGGAAGGGAAGTGCAGTGTGGAGAATAAGCAGCTGCTAACAGCTGGGAGGATTTTTATAGCAAATCTCGGAGAAGGAAGCCACATGGTTCTGCATAGGGAAGAGTGTGGCCAGTAGGTCAAGGGAAGTCATTCTCCCCCTCTGCTCTGCACTGGTGAGGCCACAACTGGAATACTGTGCCCAGTTCTGGACTCCCCAGTCCAAGAGGGACAGGGAGATGCTGAAAAGAGTCCAGTGAAGGGCAACAAAGATGATTCAAGGATTGGAGCATCTCCCTTATGAGGAAAGGCTGAGAGAGCTGGGACTCTTTAGCCTGGAGAAGAGAAGGCTGAGGGGAGATCTTAATGCTGACAAGTATCTAAAGGGTGGGTTGACGGAGAAGGGACCCAGACTCTTTTCAGTGGTTGCCAGTGAGAGGACAAGGGGTAGCGGGCACAAGCTGGAACATGGGAGGTTCCACTCAAATATGAGAAAAAACTGCTTCCCAGTGAGGGTGGCAGAGCCCTGGCAGAGGCTGCCCAGNNCCTTCTCTGGAGATCTTCAAGCCCTGCCTGGATGCCATCCTGAGTGATGTGCTCTGGGCAATCCTGCCTCAGCAGGGGAGTTGGACTGGATGATTTCTACGGTCCCTTCCAACTCTAAAAAAATTCAGTGAAAATTCAATGGTCCGGTGAGTCGTTGGGGTTATCCAAAGTTTTGTTACACGCCGTGGGTAGGCTCTGCAAGCAACACGTATGCTTCTCTTCTCAGTGGCAGAGCAGAGCCACAGATAAAATACACACAGATAAAATAGCAGAGCCAGGTTGCTCGCACCTAAACAGCCACAGAGAGTTTCCCCTCAGTGCCCTAAGCCTTTTACAAAGTGGGGAAAAGGAAGCCTGAGTCTAGACCAGCACTCCCACCTCTCACTCAGGGTAAAGCATTGCATCATTTAAAATAGTGAATCAGTGTTTTGTTTAGCTGTTGGTACTTGTTTTGTAATGTTTACCTTAAGACTCGCAGGTCATAAATTCTCCTTTGCAAGCACACTTGCAGGGACGCTTCAGCAACAACCACGTTCTTAAAAGCTGTCTGAAGCTGGGAAAGGTTTGGGAAGCACATTATTGGTGGCATATATCAAATTGCAGGGAAAAAACGGGTATTTGATTCTCTTAAATTTTTGATTCTGAGACACTCAAAGGGAAAAAGAATAGGTAAAAATCGAAAATAAGTAAATATTTTGGAATGTAGCTGTTTTGCTTAAGTTTAGTGACATGGGTTTGTTTAGGTAAGCTGTATCCAAAAGTTTCTTCACACTCATTTCAACTATATTTCTCACAGTTCTCTCCCTCCTAGGAAGTGTATCTAATTTAAAAGTTCATTCCTACTGGCAAATAAATTCTAGATCAAATAAGGATTCACCGCTAAAAATCATCCCTGTTTTTAGCAAGCACATTTACATGAAAGTCAACTGAATTGCCTCTAAGCGCAGCAGATTACATTGGGTTCACATCATTCATCTGTTTCTGTGGCGGATAATACTTTGTGACATAATCATTTTCTCTGGAGTAGCTAATTGTAATGCCAAGGAACTACAGATTTATAAAGGAGGAACAATAGGAGGAGATAAATATTGAGTTAACAGAGGCTCTTTATTCTTCTCGTACAGCCAGCTTGATTTTGGGGTGGTTGGAAGAGTTAGGGCGATTGAAACAAGAGGAAAATTTTTGGTGAGGTTTTTAATGTAGAAGGAAAAGCTTGGAAAAAGCAGTGGTTTGTTTCATTAAAAATCTGTTGGTAGAAATTTCCTCCGAATCTTCTGTTTGTTTTTTTTTTTTTTTTAAACGTTGAGAAATAAGGTGGGAAGGCAGCAGCCCCCAAGCCTTAATGAAGAAGGCTTGCTTTCTCCAGTGGGATGCTGGTTGACCGCTTCTCAGGCTACGGTCACTCAGTAGCAGCAACAACTCACTTCCTGGGGTGATGCAGAGGGAGATAAAAGAGGGGAAAGCCCTCAGTGGTCCTCAGGAGCAGTCCTCTGCTGGTCCACAGGGAATCGGTTGCCTGAGCTCCACCTGAGAGACAAGGTGGTGCAGGTCCATCTGGTGGGGCCAGACCCCTTCAGGGGCTTCTCAGGGGTTTGGCTTATGTTGTTGCAGAGAAACGGGATTATCAGCAGTAAGGTCTGGGCACTGGGCAACACTTCACTTGGCTGATTTACCCCGTCTGGGGAGTTAAATTCTCAGCTGCCAGCGAGAAGCGATTCCCTAAGGCGGGCGTTCAAACCGGCATGAATTAAGAGATGATGGAAGCAAAATGAATGGCCAGCAAAGTCATGCCTCGGGACACTGTGGTGCATCTAATGTTTTTCTGTAGGCTGAGGAATAACTAGGCATGACTTTGAGCTTTTGGGGTGCTCCCTGCATTCCGATATGTGCCTATTTGTGCGTGTGTGTGTGTGTGCGCGCGCATCCTCTTTATGTAATAGGGTGAGTATCGTTGCTTGCATTTATCACTGACTGAATAATTCTAGATTTTTACAGTTAAAACTAATGGCAGGAGCTACACAGAGTCTGAGAAAGATGGAAAATGAGAGGGAAAACGTACGCAAAACAAACAGGAAGAATATTCACGGGCAATAACATTGAGAACGTGTGGCTCATTACCTTAATTTAACATTTATCCAAAAAGAACGCAAAATAGCTGCCGTGCTAGAGTTCTGCTGCTTGAAATTTCTATTATCTCATTCTGTTATCAGCTGCAAAGAATGCAAGCTCTAAATATAGCGCACATTCAGAGGCTCTGAGCCTGTGGTTTCTTGGACAAAATTCCTGTGTTCTTTGTGCTGTAGTCAGCAGTATTAGTCGAGTGAGCAGATATTGACTGTGGTATTCACGTGCAGTGAACCAGAAGCAAGCCAACTCTATAGAGGCTGCTGTCAAACTTGTTGCAGTGGCCTGTGAGGTACTGGACTGTGACAGACTCCTTTTTTTTCAGTACAATTCTTCCACTCATGTTAAATCTTGCTTCAAAGAGGACCGAAATGTTACAGTCTTAGCGTTCTTTCTTTCTTTCGTTCCTTCTTTCTTTCGTTCTTTCTCTTTTTTTTTTTTTCTTTCTTTCTTTTTTTAAAGCATAGTGGTGAGATTTCTGTGTTGTGAATTGGGAGTCCCTAAAGTGAGAGTAGGTATAAAGTGGATGAACTGCGAGCAATGAGTACGTCTCCAGTGTAGGAGCACGTAGCATCTTCATCCTACTCTCACACAATCTTCCCCTGACTTAGACTCTCTCCTCTCCCAACAAAAGCATCGTGTCCTATAATCTTGGAGTATGGACTGAATTTAGTTCAGACTTCCCCCACCCCCCCCCAAAGGAAGAAAAAACAGAAGTTAAATAACACTCTTGTTCTCATTTTGCTGCCCCTTACTCAACCCGCTTAATATCTACGTATACATCTGTGTTTGCATATTTGTGACAGAAAGCAGGTTCTTGAGCTGGTGTTGGCTGTGCTTCTGAGATGCAGGAGACTGACTGGCTGCCCCTTGCATATTCTCGATTATAAGATGCTAGGAAAAAAAAAAAAAAGACAAGTCCAAGTCCCTAATGTCACCCGAAGGAGTGTGCTCAATGGGTGTTGTGTCTGTGTGCCTGGGGGTAGGCTGGGCCAGCATTTGTGACTGATAATACTGATTAATAGAGGAAACAATTTAAAGAAAAATGTTGTGCTGTTTGATTTTTTGCTCTTAGGATGCTGTACGTGACCAAAGGACGACTCTGGTCTTTATTTTAGAAGAAGCTTTATGCTGAGGTTGGGCTCTGAATTGCTATTGGAGACCAGGCTTAGTCCCCTCTAGCACTGAATATATAGGTCTGATCCTATAATACTATATGTCTGAGTTTGTAGTTAAATGTATAGGGGTGTTGGTAATTTTCTGGAGACCCCGCAGAGGCAAAACATCCCAAAAGCCATGAGCCAGGGATACAAAGCTTCCAAGGGACCTGTCGTCTTCTTGAAAGCGTTATTTATGAAGTGCTGTGACCATTGGTGTTAAGGATCAAGGGAAAATTAGGGAGTATTTCGCATGAAGGAGAATTTCTAAACATATCAGATTTAAGTGGCTATCTCTTTAAAGATACACATCTTTCAGTCCTCTATCTCCTGTTGAAATTCAGCCCAGATTTATCACGCCTTTTCCACTGGCCCGTGGAAGAAAAGATTGATAGTCTAGTCCAGTTTATAGAGGCCACCAAGGCAAATAGCCCCATTTAACAACATTGTAGACAGATTTGGTGGGGAGGGCAGGAGCCGAATGACCAGGGGCAATCAGGTGTTCTCTGCTTCACCCTGGAAGATCACTATCAGCGTACATCATCAAGACAGTACCACCAAAACTTACGGAGCTGTTTTAGTCTTAGTTTGCCACGTTTTGTTCCTCAGACATCAGGCTTCCATCCTGACGTGTTTTGTGGCAACTGTGCTTCTGCTCCTGTGATTAAATTGAATTGCAGAGGTGCTGAGTTAGCAGTAGGTCGTCCTGCTGGTGCAGGTGTGTCCCAAGTTGGCCAGTTTGTTCCCGTTTGTGGTTCTCCTCTGCACGCCTAACTACCTATTCTTTTTAGGCAACTAATAACACTTCCAGTATTTAGATTGAATTTACTATTCCTCTAAAAAATGCACAGCCAGAACATTAATTTGCTTTACACATAATGCTTGTCTTCCATGTATTTCCCCCTCCAGCCGCATTAGAAGTGATCTCCCCACCCATTTCTGGTTCTTGAGGTTGTTAGAAGTTACGGCTTTGCCCAAGAAATGCTTTTTTAACTCCAGTTTTGCACCCAAATAGAGCAAGAACAGCAACGTGAAGCCTTTATCTCTTGTTTCTTCTGATGACTGTGGTGTTCCAGGCTGCAAGTAGTAGTGCTAGGCAAGAAATTTTAGCTCATACTCTCTTTGCTCTAATTAGTAGCCACTAATCCTTGTGAATATCAATTTTGGCCTGTCTGCTAATGTTAGTACAGAGATGTGAAGCAAATCCAGCCATACCTCAACAGAAATGATTAATGCTGAGCCTTCATATCAATGTTTCTGTCAGGATTATAGTCCTTTAAAGTTAGAATTTTAGTCAAATGTTCCCTTCATAACAAAATTTAGGCAGCAAGTGCAGTAGGAGAGACACCCAGTCACTGAATTTGTATTTTTTTATTGCCACTCACTTTTGTTTTAAACATTTAAATTGTTATTTTAGCATGTAAAATTAGAATTGAAGAAGAAGCTGTCTCACTTCTCCCAGATCTCAGTTTTGTAATATTGTGGATGTGACTTACAGAAAGCTGAGGGGTCTGTTTTGCTTCGGTTTTGAATTTGGAAAAAGAATGTTTCTTGGCATCACAGAACAGATATTGAGGAGAGTGTTCATTTGAGGTAACGTGAGAGGCTTTTCGGGAGAAGGAATGCCTGCCTTACTGCTGCCTTGGAGGGAGGAAAGAGTTAAGGGAAGAAGAGAAGCTGAAATTTGCTGAAACAAAAGTGAGCACGGAGTTCTGCCCTGCAGGGTAGGGAGGGCTTAGAAAAATCATCAGTGACAGAGTGAAATGAGGAGAGAGGCGCTTAGTTCTATGAAAGCTTCATCCTCTAAAAATTTCGAAACATTTAGTTATGGGAGTAATAACCCATTGGTTGAAAATACTGTTTTTTTTCAGAGAACTGAGCGTTTGCGAAATTCATGTGTCAGTTGGTTTCAAAGTTTGATTTTGCTGTTGTGGGCCATACCCATTGCAAGAAAAACTTTCTGCGAATACCACGTGAATTTTGTCGAGATTTAGGACCAGCCTCAAGCTCTTCTTTCTGGTCAGGTTAATCCCCCTGATGGATGCAGTGATCTGCTCCTCACACGGTGGGGGTGGATCCCAATTAGCAATGCTATTTTTCCATCCAGAGTTGCTCCACATGGAGGGGGGGGTGTGCTCTTTGCATGCTGGCTGCATCCTCTTCTGGTGGGTGAATGATAAGGAAATCAGGAGTAAGAGTAGAAAACGTTTCAACTCTCTTCATTTATATCATTTAGGTGTTTTTCTTCTTCTCCCTACGTAGGCATGTGCACTTTCCTGTTGCCCAGAACAACTCCAAGGTTATTTTTTGAAGACCTTCAGGCATTTTCTGAGTGGTTTTTGAACCAGTGCACCCTTCACCGGTGTATGGCTTGTATAGAGGTCATCTTTGATGAGGTTTTTGTCATATGCGCCCACTGAAGTTTCAGTGTACTCAAGCATTAGAAAAGCCACTATTTGAGCGTCTTTGTTTTCTTTGTTGAGCTGTTTATTTTGCTTTCTTCCCACACAGTTCCCCCCCGGCCTGGCTCTGACAACTGCTTTTCTGCATGAATTACATTCCTCGGGGCCACAAGTCTCCTAATTCTTCCAGTCGATTTGATTCCTGCCTGTGTGATTAGTCCTCTGCTCCAACACACAGTTGGGTTTTGCCAAGCCAACTGCTTGCTAAGTGCCTTTAACATGAAGACCTAACTACATTTTTTAACCTCATTAGCGTGTAGGGCACTGCTTCATTCCAGCTTAATAACACGGCCGCTATTGAATCATCACTTGGGCTAAAACAGGTTACAAAAAGGTTACCTGAGTTGTCTAGAGTTTTCTTTTTGCACGACTGTGCTTTTGCTGGGTAACAGTTTTTCTTTCAGCGCATGTCCAGTTTTAGCATCTAAGTTGCTTTTTGAAAGGACACCCGTCGATTCTGCTCGGTGTAGATTTGCGATGCATCCTGTCTTCAAAAAGAGCCCGGGTGCCTAATTTGGAAATAGCGAATCTAAGGAAAGAAACCGGTAAGAAAATGCCGTTTTGGGAGAAAAGGGGGAGGAGAGCTGATAAAGTTTTCCTACTTGTTTCAGCTTCAGAACGGCGAAGATCCCATCTTCACCAGTTCAAATACAGCCCTTCCCGCTGTAACGCTGGGTTTAGAGCGAGGCCGCCCTTGGTTCGTTTCTCTCATGGGATCAATTTTCAGCTGAACGTATCAGTTGCAGTCGCGCCTAAACTCCAAGGGAAGAGATATTTAAGGCCTTCCAAATGAGTTAAAAAGAAATAAAAGTTTCCTAAGAAGACAGTGTCACCAGGGAGCCCCCCGGGGCGGGGGGGAAGAAAGGAGGCGCTGGGTCACCCGCCACTTGTGATGGTGCATTTGTGCAGTTGCATAGCGCAGCCACTCAGAGGGTGAGACTTCATGATTAATGGTGTTTATTCTTGACAGAAGCCTCCTTTATTTATCTGCAATACAGTTTAGTGATTTTATCAGTCACCTGAATGAAAAATATTCAGTCATACCAATATTGCAGTGTAAATTGAGTAGAGTCACTTTTTATTATATCTTTCAGCCTTATCATCTGCACAGTAATTTTCTAGCAGGAGTTTGATATAGAAAGGCTGGATTTAGCTGTACTTGACACAAAGCCTCTTCAATTTCCCCTAAAAGTTCAGGCTGCTCTTAGAAATGTGTATAAATACATATATATATAAAACCCTCTTATCCAAGCAATTTCAGGATTTGAAAGAATAAAGATAAAATGCGCAAACCCGGATGTGAGAAATGTTGCTCGTATGGAAACATCTAATAGCTCTGAAGCCACTGGTGAAATGCTCTTTAGTGTTTAAGCCGGTGGCTTAGTGCAGTTCTTTTTGCATGGCTACGTAGTCTGACTTTCTTCTAATCAATCATCATCCAACTCCAATCAGCATACAGGCAGAGCCTATCGTTCATCCTGGGTGTAATTTCAGAGTTGAAGACTATAATGGCCACATACAGCACATTAGTCACTGCGATAACAGCTAGTGGCACTCCTGAGGAAGGGGGAGGACAGGGGAGCGGGGGAATAAAATTCTTCTCATTCTCCCAGTGCATTAGTGAAATAGGAGCAAATGTTAAACAAATGTTTATTCAATTAGCTGGCTTAACGGCATTAAGTGTGAGAAAGCTTCTGACACTCCTCTGACCCGCTCTTTTTGCGGGAGGAGAGGAAGGGGAAAGGGAAGGAAGGAAGGGGTGCGTGAACCCCGTCAGGATTTCTATATGCCCACGTATTTGTGTGATGGTGCAGCCGTGGTGAAAAACACTTCAAGAGATGGCAGGCCCTGCCTGTAGCCGAGAGGAGGCTAAAATTTGAATAGCAAATGAGACCACCTCTGGAGCATCAAAAGGGAGTTGCAGAGCGGGGAAGTTTGCTGTAGGAATGCAGCTGGTAATTTGACTGTCCAGTCTGTTATTAATAAGAACAGATAATGAGTATGCTGTAGACCTTTTAGATTTTCCTGCTTCACTTCGTGCTACAGCACAGTTTGGAGAGGGAATGATCCGTGGAGGTTCATGGCAGTCTCTCCTCTACTGTGTGGCGACACTTTTTAGAGGCTTATTCTAATAATACTGGCTTGTTGTGTGCATCTGTTGAATATTCGTGATGATTAGTTCTGCCTTTGTTTGCACAAGCAAAGAAATTGCCAAGGAAATCTGTGTAATTCTCCCCCCTGGTCACTGATTTCTTTGCAGCAGCCCTGGGAAGGATTTGGAGGAAGGAGAGGGATGCTCGGTACGTGAAGGCCAAGAGGACAGTGTTTCAGAGGAATGCCAGGAGGCAGCGAGAGTGGTTGGTGGTGGTATGGTGGAGGGAAAGGAAAAGGAGAAGCACGTTATTGTGGGGAGGTGACCATCTTGTGAGGAGGAGAACAAGAAGCCTGGGCTTGACTTGAGAGAAATACTGGGAAACAGCGCATGGTTTTATTTGCATCTTTCAAAAAAAAAAGGAAAAACAATAATCAGTCAGAACTGTATCTTCATACAGATTTAGGAATGCTTGTCAAGACTCCAAGTCATGTAATGAAATGCATATACCCTGACTTGGTGGCATCTGAAGCAGCAGTTTCCCGTTGTAGCCTGTAGAGGTGTTACCGGGGGCTGAAAGTCACCAGTGTTGCAGCTGACCTCAGGTAAACAAAATGTTAAATGATGGAATGAATACTCATTGCTATTTGCAGCAGAAACTCTTCTTGAGGGAATCCACAAGCTGATGGTTGGGTTATTTATGAAGTATTACAGGTAGCAGAGGGTGTATGTAAAAAGGCATTCAGGCAATCCATCAGTTAAAAAATAGGAGTGCAGTCACTGACTAAGGATTTAGTGCCTTGATTAATGTAGCCAATTTTTAACTGTAACTACACAACGCTAACACTTCCTAAAGAAGGAAAGGGAAGCCAGAGTACTATTCTTTCTGCTGTAGGTCATTTGCTAATTGTTCGTCAATTCGCTAATTGGTGCATGATTTCTAGCAACATGAACATCTCTTGTCCAGTCTCTTGTGTCTTTTTTTTTTTTTTTTTTATCCCTGCAATGATACAGTGTAACATTATGGGGAAGAAACACTTATGTATAACCCAAAGTGAGTTTATTTGTATATATTAGGAATTTACATTCCAGAACTGCACCCAATTTTTAAGGCACTCTCCTTGCCTCAGTGAAAAAATGAAAATAACACAGTGTTTCTTGGTCTGACCTTTCCACAGTAAATACACTTTCTGAGTGCTTTAGCACCATTTTAAAGATGGGGAAACTGCTGATGAGGAAGTCAACAAGCTTGTCCAAGGGAACCAAACCAAAGCCCAGGTACCTTAAACCCTCATCTGGCTCCTCTTACATGTAAACTATGTAGTCACTGACTCATTCATGATTTATTTGTACATGTATCTACCAAGTGGAAGGTTGCAACCAAATCCAATTCTGTGTCTTTCTTCCCCATATTGACTGTAGTTCCAGGGTGAATTTTGGAGGAAAAGTGAGTAAAATATTGACTAGATGTTGGAACATGGAAAGGAATATAGGAAATCAAGGTTCTTTCTCATGTTCTTATTTTCCCTCTTCATTTGCACTACTAATAAAAAATACACTTAGCAGTGCTTACCTTTTTGTAACTGTCCAGCTCTTTTTCACGGAGTATTCTCTGACATTCCCGGGCATTCTTTAAATGTTCAAATTCATTTGCTTGGTTTCCAAAAGTCCAAGAATGTAATACAGCAGCTTCGAGGCAGTGAGGGATTTTATGGGAATGGAGTGCCTATTTTAGGACGCAATTTCTAAAAAAAATAAATAAATTTAAGTATTAAAAGAGGATATTACTGATTTTCCATACTATATATTTATGGGTTTGTTTACAAATTCGATTAGAAGTGCAAAGAGAAAAGGGACTGTGAAATTGCCTTTCAAAAGTAGTTAGTGCTGGCCTCGCTTTGCTTGCGTTGAAGTCAATGGAAGCTTTACCGGTGGCTCTCGGGGAGAGCAGAATTGCATCAGCACTTTGTGCTTATGAAGATCATGTCCATGATCTTCAAGATCTATATTCAGGATAAAATCTTAAGGATTTTATCAATGAAGTCAATGGACAGCTTCTGTAGGGTTGCCGTTTATGTACGATTCAACCCTACACCACCAACTAAAGATTTTGAGAAGCAGGATGATTATTTGACTCTTAATTTTTCTGTTTTATTTAAGTGTATAGTTAGCTGCCTAAGCCTGACTTACTGAGCATCTACAACCACGTATGTGCTTGTAACAGTGAGGAGCAAATTGGTCATTTGGGCTAATCGCAACTGTTAAAATTGTTCTTACTTGAATTTTCAGGATCAAGTCTTACTTTCTTAGAGCTCAGCTTTCTTAATATTAAAACCTTTTATTAGCCAGTTGTTGACTACTGGTGCTGAAGGGTCAATCTGTACAAGCAACTATGGCATTAAACAAACAATACTCATTTAACATGGGAGATATTACCAAAGGAATTGAGCCTTGTGCTTCCAAGTAGCAGTTGCTACATATCAAGAAAGTCTTTATTGTTTGTTTACCCTCTTCTAGAAATAAAAATGTTAATGTTTTGGGGGTAGCCATGAGAAGATTATTTTAGGGGGAAAAAAAAAAAAGAAAAAGAAAAAGATCATAGGTGATGTAAGAAGTTTAATTTTTCAGTTCTCTAGGCAGGGCTGAATTGAACAGGTATCAGAGAAATGGTGTAGATATCATTGGTATGAGAGTTATGCCATCAATGCTTGCTCCAGCATTGAATAACGTACTGTTAAATGATTAAATATCGAGGTTTGAACTTTGACACTTTCATAATATAACAAGATGGATGAAAAGGCAATAATAAATTAGGCTATGTTACAATATTTCATCACACTTCGTTGACAAGCTTTGTTCTGTGAGATAGATTATTGTTCCATCTGTAACCTCAGCTCAGTGTCATATTTACAATGTTATAGTTAAGGATCACTTGCTGTTTTCAATATAAATGTATTTTTCAACAGATTCATAAAAGAGCCATTTAAAAATTTATCAGGACAAAACTTGGCATTAAAATTTCTAGTCCTGGAGTTACAGTTTCCTTTAAAATTGGGAAATGGTTAAATTGCCATGATTATTTTTTTTTTTTTAAGATAGGTTGTGCTTAGAAGACGTTTTTTGCCCCAGCACAGCTTAAAGCTATTTGGAAGCCATTTATGACAGATCGCATTTCTAACACCAAACCGACCTCAAAATTTTCATCTGTGTTTTCCTGTGACACAGACCTTTGTGGCTGTCCTGGTGGCTTTATGTCTGCCTCCAGAAAACATTGCTGTTGTAGAGCTCTCTCTGACATGCCTGGGGGTCACAGCACGCCCCAGGGCCCGCTGTACTTTTTGCAGTTGTAACAGCTGCAAGCACAGAGACAGTGCTTTGTATTGATGTTCTGGCATGTCATAGAATCATAGAATCATCTGGGCTGGAAGGGACCTCCAAAGGTCATCCAGTCCGATCCCCCCACAGTCAGCAGGGACACCCCCAACTAGACCAGATTGCCCAGGGCTTCCTCGAGCCTCCCCTTGAATGTCTCCAGGGAAGGGGCCTCAACCACCTCCCTGGGCAACCTCTTCTAGTGCTCCACCACCCTCATTGGAAAGAACTTATTCCTAAAATCCAATCTAAATCTCCTTTTCTTCAGTTTAAACCCATTGCCCCTCGTCCTGTCATTGCAGGCCTTTGTAAACAGGCTCTCCCCAGCATTCCTGTAGCCCCCTGGAAAGCCGCTACTAGATCTTCCCGGAGCCTCCTCTTCTCCAGGCTGAACAACCCCAGCTCCCTCAGCCTGTCCTTGGGGCAGAGGGGCTCCAACCTGGGCATGGTTAATTTGGAGAAGAGACAGCTGAGGGGATACCTCATTGCCCTCTACAACTACCTGAAAGGAGGTTGTAGAGAGGTGAGGGTTGGCCTCTTCTCCCAAGGGAATAATGGGAGGAGCAGAAGAAATGGTCTGAAGTTGTGGCAGGGGAGGTTTAGATAGATATTAGGAAGAATGACTTTCCTGAGGGGTTGGTCAGACACTGGAACAGCCTGCTCAGGGAGGTGGTGGAGTCACCATCCCTGGAGGTATTTAAGAAATGTGTAGATGTGGCACTTCAGGGCATGCTCTAGTGCCTGAGATTGTTGGCTTGTTTGTGTGTTTGGGTTTTGGGTGTGCTTTTTTGGGGATTTTCACATGCCATAGCCTCATTGCGTCCCATGAAGTTGCCCAGAGAATGTGTCCCATTGTCCAGAGAAGCTGTGGATGCCCCATCCCTGGAAGTGGTCAAGACCAGGCTGGATGTAACTTTGAGCAACCTGCTCTAGTAGGAGGTGTCCCTGCCCATGGCAGATGGATTGGAACTGAATGATCTTTAAGGTCCCTTCCAACTCTAACCATTCTATGATCCTACGTAGCCTCAGGCCCAAGGCAGAACACCATTTTCCAAGGCTGTGGACAAAGTACATAGATAAAATGAAATAAAAATGATGGGGGTGGACTCTACTGATAAGCAAAGAGGTTGCAAAGCAACAGCTAGTAGTGAGTGTGTTTGGCTGCAATCCTTTCTAAAAGTTACATCTTAGTTTGAAGGAGGGAGTTAAACCATACTTTTGAAAGATGTTCATAGTGAAATTTAATCAGAAATGGAAGAATATGTGACATTTATGGAATAAATCAGGAGGGCTTAAACAGCAGGAGCTGAGACTAGATGGAGGCAGGAGGGAAAGTGGGACGGTAGGGAAAGGAGGGTCTGGAAACACAGAGTGAGAAAAGTGGAGTCTGGAAGAGAGCAGAGAAGTTAGCAGCGTGTTAAAATCAGATCTTGGAGAGAGTTTAGTAAACATTAGAGTCCAAAGCTGGGAATTTTATGTGGAATCTGATGACTCTCATTTCTGCCTCTAATAATACAGCTTATAAGCTTGCAGTTGATTGATGTTACCCAGGTCGGCGTCCTTTCCCTTGCGTCCTTGGAAAACTGAGGAGCTCAGAGGAACGGAGAGAGGAAGAGGCAGGGCTGAGGAGGAGGGGGAGAAGTGGTTGAGTCCCAGTGTCCTTGAATGGCTCCCATTGGATCTGGAGGGAGAAGCTGACAGCCTGGCTCTTCGTCTTGCTCCTGCGGCAGCGTTTGGCTGTTGGCCAGTTGGAGAGCGAATCACTGAGGCTGATAGAGACTTCCAGCCTGCTTGCAAAAGCTTTTAAACAGTTTTCTCTTCGATATGCACCAGATAAGGCCAGGGCTGCTGCTTGCTTGCCTGCCTGCTCTCTGGGTTTCTAACACTTTCTGAGTTGAGATCGCATTAGAAAAAAAACTACTCGTAGAATGACATCCAAACTTAGTTTCTTTGTTACTTTTGTATTAAATTTTCTGTATTACTGCGTTTTCCTCGCTGCCGGGATGGGAAATTCACTCTTTAGTACGATATCCAGCTGTGGTATTTTTGCTTCCTACATCACCATGAATTTTAAGGCTCCTGCCTTCCGTGCTCAGCCTGACAGGGAACAGCGAGGCAGCAAATGCTTTATGGCTGGTTGGGTTTCACAGTACCAACACGGGCAAAGCTGCTTTTCCACCATAAAACAAAGGTGCTTCAAAACCACGGTGGTGGAAAAGGGCTTCTGGTTTCAGGTTCTTGGTGCATTTTGAATACACTTATGGGGTACCGGTGGAGTGACTGGGCTTTGTGTGGGTCACTTCTTCAAGTGCCAAAGGAGGGATTGTGCTGCCGGTACCTGCCGTGAGCACACAACAGATGCAGGTCTCTAACAGACTTTGGAGCCAGGAGGTAATTTCATAGAAGGTGAAAGTGGCTTTACTTTGCAAAAAGCCATAGGAGGGCAAGAAACACACAAAAGCCAAAGAAAGGAAGGGAAAGGAAGGGAGGGCAAGGGAAGGGAGGGGAAGGGAAGAGAAGGGGAAGTAGAGAGAAAAGCACAACAGAAAAAAATATTTTATTGCCCCGATTTTATGAACCCTCACGGATTTAGTGGCAGAAAAGCCAGCATCGTGTTAGGAATGTGTAACTTTGATCTTTGTCCCACTCATACACAAGCGTTTCCAAGCTGATGGCAGAGCAAAATTGGCTCCTATGTAAGATTACATTCTGTTGGCCTTTTAGGTGATGACAACTATCTCCATTGATCATGGTATGTGTATGTTAAAGGGGAAAAATACATTTCTTGTTTTAATATTCTTTGTAAGCCAACAGCATCAAAGGAAGAGGCTGCCCTCACTGCTCTCACAGCTGCTGCCTGTGTCTGTGCTGTATATATGCTAAATTAATTGGAAAAACAGGGACAAAAAGGCATTTAGTTCAGGTCAACCAGTTGGACTACAGCAAATGCATGACAGGCTTAATCATTGTCTTTTGCCAAAGAGCAGGTTGGCAAGGGCAGGCACTGCAAAGCCCTTCTGAGGAAATTTGGACTTTTTCCAGTGCCTTTGGAGGTGGGGTGCTGTGAGAGGAGAGTCTCCATGCAGAGCCTGGACACTGTCCTATCGGCAGGGTGGGATGATGGGGAGGGTTAAGGCAGGTTATTTGTCTTTTGTCAGCTGTGACCTCAGCTTTCAGCCTTCGCTTCTTCATCGCAGCTTCATGCATACAGCCTGAGAAGGCACCGCAGCAAGAATGAGGTAGTTAATTAATACGGTCTTGTTAGAGGCATCGGTCTCTGGTGCCCTGCTAAAAACAAACACGTGCAGCAATCTTTCTTCCTTTGACACCAGGTTTTCTGCATCTTTCATGGGAGGGGACATCAACAAAAAAAAGCTCCAAAGGACCCAGCTGTCTTAATGGCTTACAAAGATTGGTTCTTCTGAAATGAATTCGGTGTAAACGTGCAATCTTGAGTTTTTGGGAAGAGTAAGGTAGCAAATGAAGCAGTTGCAGCGTGGCTCTCAAAACTCTTTCTCCAATAGCCATGTGGGTTTGAAGATCTAAATGATTCAGAATCTCAGTATGTCTTCCATATCGCAGCAGGAATTAATACGTGGGATACAGGGTGCATATTTCACACTAATTAAAGTGATTTTCTGCTGAACCCCAGGGGGAAAGGGTATTGAGGGATATAAAGATTAAGCCAAATATAAACTCAGGTTAAAATTGGTCAGAGAAATGTTGCTAATAATGGGTACAGTGGAGAATTCATTTCCTATCCTTTTTTCTTTCCAGGCAGTTGACTCTACTGGAAGTTATTTATTACATGGGCAACCCAGTTGTTATTACACAAGAAATGAATGTGTTACCTTTACAGTATTTTTATCATATAGATAACCTGACTGGGTTTTGTTTATTTTTCTCTTTTTTTTTTTTTTCTTTTTTTTTTTTTCTTCCAGGCCTTCTGCCTTATCCAGTAGCCCGACATACTCAGAGCTGCCGTTCCTTAGAATTTCCCCGCACCGAAATCCTGCTGCGACCTCAGAGTCTCCCTTCAGCACCCCTCACCCATACATCAACCCCTACATGGACTACATCAGGTCCCTGCACAGCAGCCCATCCCTCTCCATGATCTCGGCAGCCCGTGGCCTCAGCCCAACAGACGGTGGGTTAAGACAAGGTTCCTGTTTTCCGTCATCGCAGCAACTTAAGTTATATTAATCTTGTCAACGTTTTTTTTTTTCCCCCCTTGTTCAAAGCAGCTTCAGCAGGTTTGTCAGACATATTCATTATGTCATAAATGTTTCAATACTTCATCAGCCGATCATGGCTCATTTGTACATCTCACAAACGTTGAAACTTCAGGGAGAAAGGGGAAAAAAAAAAAAAAAGCAAAAAAAAAAAAGCTCTGCCTCATTCAAAATTTAAGCTGGAAGGGTGGTGTGTGTCTCGTGACATCTTTTGTTTGTGGAGCTGACCTGGGGTGTGATTCTCGTCTCCCAAGAAATATGTTGTATTTGCACTAAATCGAGCCAGATTCTTTGTGAGTGTAGATCTGTGTATAACTGTGGAGTTCTTCAGTTCTTAATTAAAATCATAGTTTTCAATCATGTAAAGCATGCACCGACTTGTTATATTTAGTCAGTAGTTCTGTTAAAGTTATGTAGAATGATCTCAGTTTAGCCTAGCCAATGATTTGGCCAAATGAAACCACGCTGATGTAGAAGTGATGATCAGGACTGGCCCCTTTAGTTTAGATGGTGGGCAGATACCTGAACCATCAATGATTTAGGTCTGGGAGTGACCATGGCTATTACTTTCCAGGTTATTTGGGTTGGACTCCCGTGGTCACTCTTGTCATTATTCTGGCATATTTCCTGTTCCTTTCAATAGGAATTTTGCTGAAGTGAATAGAGTTATGAAAGGCTTAATCTTGTTAGCAGTAAGTTTTTCAATAACAGAGTAAGTGGTTTAATATTTCAGAATTGTATTATATGCTGAAGAGAGCTAAAATATAACATACTCTGAAGCAAATACATGGTGAAGATATTTAAACTATTATTTTAACTATGGGAAAGGTCTTCTTCGGTGGATGCGGAAACTTACCAAACAGAGTTAAACTGCCTTTAGCTGAATTTGAAAAATGAGCTGTGCACCCTATCCAAACGGATAACTAATTAATCCTCGTTTATAAGAACATATACCTTTGCAGTTAATCCATTAGTTATGGGCACATATTCTTATGAGAATAAATTTTAATGACCTATTGTCAGTCAAGGTATATGGCAGGCACATAGGGCTTTCTTAGCAGCACTTCGGATGTTGTATGAATCCTTGCTAATTCTGCCCTTTTTATTTTAGCCAAGGTATAAGCAAAAAATAGTTTGAAGGAACAATTTGATGGCTAAGAAATAAATATTTTGACTCAAGGAGCTTTGGAGCTTTTCCTAGAAGATAAACACGATAGAGCTTTAATGTAATGGCACAAATTGGGAAAACTCTTGCAATGTGTATCTGGGCTTTTCACAAAAGCTAATATGCAGAACATTTCACTATCTTTCTTTTAATAATCTTCAGATCATGTTCCAGTAGAATTTCATTTCTGCTTGAGGCATGTTCCAGCTGCACAAAGAAAGGAGAGAACAAGCCCACTTATCACACAACCCAATGATGTTAACCTGTGTGGTTGGTCTCAAGACTTTACATGCAAAGGTGTAGGCACATTGTGCTGTCTGAGACACGCTGGGGTGTCTGACCCAACACCCAGCTGACACTCCAGAATGGCAGAGGTCTCCTAGAAGTGCTTTGCCATATTCACCAGGCAAGTAGTAATCTCTCTGAAACTCTAGGACGTCTCAGGGTAGAAGTTGGTTCCAGATTCTGGCACCTGAATTTCTGGCTCTACAGAAATCCATCTGTGATTTTGATGTGCTCTTCTCTCATTACAGTCCAGCAAGTTTTAGGGAGCACAGCCAGTGGAGCCTTAGAGTCAGGTCACCCAAATACAGACACCATGCATGTTACCAGCTGAGTCTGGAGCTCTGTTGTAACTGCAAAGGGGCTAAGATTCATCTGCCTGCAACGTAGGTGTTTGGTGCCAGTTCAGATCTATGAAATACCTGGCCTCAACTCCAGGCAAGTTTTCTCCTCTAAGACCTGTCTCATACCTGCCAGCCTCATGTAGGTGCCTTGAATACCCGTGGGCTTTCAGATGGCATGAGACACTCAGGTGTGGACAACACAGCTGAGTACTCTCTGTCTTTCTTCTCAGCCCCTGAGCTTTGATCACTGGCTGTACACACAACCGTAGCCTTTCGTAAGGACGAGCTAAAATCACTGGCTTAAGCTTCTTTCTTTTTTAAACACATACGTGTTACTTCATGTGTCCTCCAGGCTCACAGCTCATCTTTGATCAGTTACCACAGCCCAGGTGTTGTGCAGCCCCTCGTGAAAATACAGTAACTTGACTGAGGCACTGGAGATATTTCAGTAAAACAACATGCTTATTGAAAAGCTGTTAAATTTTTTTTCTCCGGAATCCATAGTTCATTGTGTGATCAGTCAGGTACACAATGAAATGCATTTTTCAGGTTTAGGTTCCTGGGGTCAGAGAATCCAAGTCGTGACTTGAGCATTAGTAGAATGCAAGTGAAAAAAACCCTGTGATTCAAAGGGGTACATGCATGTAATGTATTGATGACATAGTGGACACCATGGCTTGAGCCGTATAGCACTTGAACTATGAAAACTTGGAAGATGTTACTGTTCTTCTAAAAGTCATAGTGAGATTTCTCTTGCTACCTTAATTGCTCTAGGCTACTTAGATAATTAGGGCTCGGTCTCTGGGTTCACAGACCTCGGGGTAGCCAGAAGCCAAAAAGTCTGGAACATAAGTCTGGAACATGAGTCCTTAACACAGGAAGGACATGGACCTGTTGGAACGGGTCCAGCGGAGGGCCACAAAGATGATGAAAGGGCTGGAGCACCTCTGCTATGAAGACAGGCTGAGACAGCTGGGGTTGTTCAGCCTGGAGATGAGAAGGCTCTGGGGAGACCCTATAGCCTTCCAATATCTGAAGGGAGCTACAGGAGAGATGGGAAGGGACTCTTTGTCAGGAAGTGCAGTGACAGGACAAGGGATAATGGTTTTAAACTAGAAGAGGGGAGATTTAGATTAGATACCAGAAATTAATTCTTTGCTGTGAGGGTGGTGAGACACTGGGACAGGTTGCCCAGAGAAGCTGTGGCTGCCCCATCCCTGG
>BJBW01008218.1:32595-68091 GCA_004320125.1 Scolopax mira
GAACTGGATGATCTTTAAGGTCCCTTCCAACTCCAACCACTCTGATTCTATAACGAAGAGCTGTTTCATGTTCACTCCAAGTCTTGCTGGCTGTAATTAGTGACTGCCACAGCAGCAGTAATGGTAGAGTGTCTTCTGTCTTTTCACTTGAGCTTACCCAGCAGAATCAGTGGCCAAGGACTCCTCTGAGCGACACAGAGGGTTCGGGGCAGGAGTAAGGACTGAGTGGTCGGTGTGTGCAGAGCAGAGTGCTCAAAGGGAGCTCAGCAGTGCCCACGATGCAGAAGTAAATGCCTCCCCTTGCAAAAAAAACAGGGGCAAAGCTAAAGCTACCCAGGAATAAACAGGAGAAAAATCAGGGCTGCAGACTTTCCCGTTTACCCTTCATTTACCCTACATGCAATACATCATTTAGTAGGCAAATTTTTTATGTTTGAAGAAGGTTAGTAAGGAATGATCTTTAAAGAGCACCGGAGCATTTCTCGGCATATGGAACATTTAGTAATGCAATTATGTGCTCACCGTGTTTTCTGCAGCAGTTCATTTTAAACTTTGCAGCCAATGTTGTTGTTAGTTAACCCAGACACTTATGTCAGAAAGCTCAGGAAGTGTTTTAAGTGTGTCTGGAAAGATACGATGGTTGCCTACTACTGTAAAACTTTTAAAATCAGTGATTCAGTGTGAGTTACTCCTCTTAAAATTTGGCCTGAATAGTTTTCTTGCCATTTCACAGGAAGTGGTGGTGGCTGAAGTAAATTACATTTAATTGAGGAATCAATTTGTAATTTGGAAAAAATACCAACAACTAATAGTTTATCTCAGCGCATTTTTTATGCCATTCCTTTTCCTGTTTGATGTACTTTTATTTTTCTGAACCTTACTTGAAATTGGTTGTACTTAACATTATAACATCAAAAGCACAGTCTTCCATTTTACTTGGTAAAAAAAAAAAACTTTAGAAAAAATACACTTGAGAAATCTGTTGCTGAATAAACTTTTCTCCAAACTCCAATGCTGTGTTTACCTCCTTATAGTGTAAATGTTGATTCTTTGCTTCTAAGGTTTGCATTTAGGACCTGATTCTCTAATGTAAACATAAATTATCCTTTTTAATAAGACTGTATAAATAAGGATATTCAGAATAAGTTCATAATTCAAAGAATTTCAGCTTAAAATTTTGTTTCCATTCAAGATTGGTGGGATCAAAGAAAAAACGCATTAAATAATATGAAAGAATATAAAGGAAGTCGTTGGGGTGTATCCAGAGGAGCTTTGAAGTGTTTTAAGCAAACTTACGTACTGTCTTATGGTGAGCAGAGCATAAGGAAATTCTGTTTTGCAAGTGGGACAAGCAGAGAGGAAAGCTGCTCAGGTCATACAGCAAGCCAGAATCAGGATCAAGGAGATGGAACCCAGCTTATTTTATGAATATGAAATGACCCTTAACTTCTTGTAGCATCTGAAGCCTGCTAAGATGAGATGATATTAAAATTACGTGGATTTTTGTGTTTGTTCAGAGCTGCCTGTGAGCTGATGGCATGCTTGAAAACTGTAGGGGAACAAAAAGCTCTTATGGTATTTTTATAGGACAAAAAGGCTAAATAAGTCATTATCAGAGGACTGCATTGCTCATAATCCCACTGTAGGTTGTAGAGCCTATCCTGTGCGTGGTTTTGACTCTGCAAACAGTCAAGTATGCTTATATATATGAACCTTGAAGGATGGGATGGCCACACCATTGACTCCAGTCTGCCCTCCCAAAAAACTGCCCCTGCGTTGTTTGTGGACAACTAGTATTTGTCCTGAAAACATGCTTTGTCCTTGTTTACTCCTAAATTTATACACAAAGTGCTACTCTGAGTGAAAAATCTCCTGGTTCTCTAAGCAGAGACTCCAGAAACGTGAATGCTTATGGAAGTTCATAAGCCTCGTTATTACCCAGAGACAGAGTCCTTTGGGCCAGGAATGAGGTAAATGGGAATAAAGCTCTAGAAAGGCTTTCCTGCTTTTTTTATGTCACTAAATAAATCACACTAGTTTCCATTGCTGTCAACCTGTCACTTTTTTGAGTCACTTAATAATAAATATAAAAGTATGAGATCACTGAGCTCATTAATATTTTATGCCTTGCTGTTTTTTGAATGGTGTCTTTGCAGTCCCATTGGTTGAAATATATTGTCTGGTGGTGGCACACTGCAGAGGTTGCATTACGTTAAAAAAATAAACAAGCTGGTTTAATAGCCAGAGAGACCGGCGATGCGATAAAACTTTCCCTCTCCTCCGTCTTACGTCATTAACGGCGCTGTTTATGTTGTGGTTTTGGGTTTGTTTTTTTTTTTTAGCTCCACATGCTGGCGTCAGTCCAGCTGAGTATTATCATCAGATGGCTCTCTTGGCCGGCCAACGCAGCCCCTACGCAGACATCATCCCTTCAGCTGCCACCGCAGGAGCTGGTGCTCTTCATATGGAGTATCTTCACGCCATGGATAGTAAGTGACATTTTCTAGAAATACAGACAGTCCTATGAAAGGAACCACATGGGTTTTTCCTGGCCTGACCCAAAAAGGCCATCCGTGCAGAGAGGGAAATGGAAGTCAGCATAAGCCTCCTAGTGAGGCTGGAGGACCAAAGCACTGATGGCCAGATGTACAAGGGTTCTGTCAAGCCTGAAAGTAAACTTTGAAATTAAGTAGGGAGAGGGAACAGTACTGCTCCTGAAAAACAGGTTATAAAATATATTTCCAGCAGGACTTGAGTGCACCTTTTGAAAATGTCCTATTCTGTTCACAATTCCCTTTCATCGTTAGGGTATTTCCCTGATGAGTTCTTTGTTAATAAAAGGTTTATATCTGTTTTTCTGTTAGGAGACCGTGCTCCCCTCCTTTTTAGAGAGCGGTAGCTGTGCTTAGAAGTTCTGTATCAGATTGATAGACTTTGAGACCACTTCTAAAGTGAAGCAGTTTGCTGAATTTTCAAAGATCCTTATTTAGTTTTCCTTTATTTTAAGAGCCACCTTTAACTACTTCAGCATCTTTCATACCTCTAATCCATCTCCCTTTCTCTGGTGAAGGAAGAGAAGAGAGCACCCCATTCCAGACTGCTGCTTTTGATCAGCCAGAAAGGATCTAGTCATAAGGTGCTTACATGCTTTTGGGGATGCACCTGGTTCCTTCCAACAAGGAAAGGTGGTGGCTGTTGACTCCTGCTTGGTAATACAGAGCAGTACAATAGCATTAGACCACCTGGTTGTCCCCCAGCTTTTGAAAATCTTTGTTAGTGTGAGGTTTCTCCTTCCTTGCTGTTGGCTGTGTGCCACGGTTGCTGATCTCCAGGAGTGTGGGAGCTGGGAGGTTCCCTTCTGGAACGCATGGGAATAGAGATAGCTGCCCCTGCAGAGCACATGCCTGGGAGTGTGAAGTAGTTGACCGACCAACAGTTTTTACAAGAATAGGGCAAGACAGTTGTGGAACTGGGCAGGGAAAACTGTTTTCAGTCTGTTAACTTGATAGGGAAAGTTTTTTTGAATTCAGTTCCTGTTATCAGTCTCACTGCCCTGGGAGCGTACTTAGTGATTTCACAGGGGTGTAACATACCTTGAACCCACTTTGGAAACATAATTAACCCCTACAAGTAGTCTGGACTTAAACCAGAAATCAATGTGTAGGCTTCAGAGAGCTTAAGAATGTGATACTCCTGATTTGGATTTTGAGAGGAATAGAGAGAGATGAAGTACGCTGCTAATGCATTTGATGCATATTAATAATATTTTGCAGAATGGAAACTCTGTTATGCGTGGTTTAGGTCATGTAAATCTGCTGTGTTCCAGCTGCAAGGACAAATCCCCAGCTTCTATGACTGGACGTAACTTCGTTGAAGTAAAGGCATCATAGAATCATAAAACAGTTTGGATTTTAAGGGACCTATGAAGTCATTCAGTTCAACTCCCCCTGCAGCGACCAGGGGTATTTATACTTCCAATGTTTTCAGCTCCTATTGGGAGAGAGTTTTGGAATGCAAGTAGGTAGCAGTAAGAAACCACATATTTTGGATGCAGACTTGATTGAATGGATCTATTCAGTCTGTAGCAAGATAGATGTCCAGCTGTATTCCAGAAAAGAAAAGCAGAAGACATTGCAGTACTCCTACAATTAATGGCATTTGCACAAAGGACTTTCGTGTGTTAGCAGAGATTGTGCATGCTGTAATCTACATGGAATTACAGCTTTTGCATCCAAAGTATGTTATCACTTCTTAAGCAAAAATGTTTTGACCTTTGCCCGTAACTTCAGCCCATTCATAAAAAGTATCTAAACGCTATCTCTAATAAGGATATTTGCTGTCACAAGCTTTAGCTGCGATATGTTTGAAACGCGCTCTTTAATTTGGTGTGTGTTTGTTTTTAAAAATTAAGAACGCACATTTGAGATTCATTATAGCAGCAACTTTTCAATTAGGGATTATTTCAGAGTTAAAGACAAAAAAATGTGTAGCACTATTATGCAAATGGGTTATTTTTAAACAGTAAATAGAGAATTAAAATAAGAGTGAATCCCAGTAAGGTCACTCAGCTCACCTTCTGTATTTGATGAGAATGTGTTTAGTCAGGCAATAGCTGCTTTTATCTAAATAGAGTATGATGTTACCCTTTTACTTTGTAAAAACTAATTAAAACTATCTTAACTTGCATGGGTATACAGTAAATTAATTGTCATTAAGTAGGAATCTGAATGTCCTATCATTCATCATGCTAAAGAAAACCCCTTTCTTCTTTGTCAGAATTTTAGATTAGAAACAAGAACAAAACAATTAGCAGGAAGCCGATATTAAGACAATAAGAATGCCCATGTTTGCATTTAATAACAAAGTGTAGTGATCAATGCAAAGCAATGCCATTTGTTTGGATCTTCCTTCGTACAGATTTGTATGGTGATCTTAGAAGTCATCTTTCGCCTTTGCCCAGTCTCCTCAACAGAGGAGAGATTGGTAGTTTCCCTCATTATCTGCCATCAAATTCTGAGCAAGTTGACTCAACTCACTCAAAGGCTGCTGCTCGTTTATTCCACACAACAACCAAATAGATGCAAGCAAGACATTGTTCTTCTGTTGTGAAGCAAGTTTGTCTCCTAATTGTGTGTTTGTGGAGCATCTAGCACAGTTAATTTGGCATCTCTACCCTCTGCTCTAGTACAAATAATAATTCCAACACATGCATGCACTGGGCACAAAAGCATATTACATACAATTTGTGCCATTTGGGGCCTTTTGTTGTACTCTGTGGTCCTGGAAAACTGATTTCAAAATGGGGATGATATGAGCGGGAGAAGCGTTAATCAAAAAATCAAATCTTGCCTAAAGAGCAGGAGACTTGTTGAAGCTCTGAGCTTCAGTGTCCATGAACTGTCTAATATAATGTGGAAGAATAAGGCCAAGATTGGGTATTGTCATTTTTTTTCTCGTACAGTCCTCTGTGGCATGAAAAGTGGACCAGAATTTTCTTTGCTGCTTTTAAAGTTTTTCTGCAGTTTGGGGGGGGGGGGTGGGGGGCAGAATTCATGACCAAACCTTGCTTTCTTCTTGCTTGATCTCAAAGGGTCAGATCTGCTACCTTTAAGGACAACGTCAAAATAACTAGGAATGCCAAACTCTATGCCAAAACTGTTTTTTAAGCATTTAAATAATTCAAAAAATCACAGCCTTTTGGGTTTGATACCTGGATTTTTCTCTTGGGGAAGAAGTTTTACACTGCTTTTAAATGGTGTTCAGTAGAAGGCAAGTGTGTTCCCTGAGATTTCTAAATTCACCCTGGAAGCATCAATATCCTCACTCTGATTTACTTTTGCTTATGTTCAGAGTGGGAAGTTTTTCTTTTTTTAAAGGTATTCAGTGTTGACCTACCCCTTTAGGCATTAGAGACACCAAAAAGCAACCCAACTGACATAAAGAATTCGGCCAGCCTGAACAGTTAAGCCAATGTGAGAAGCTTTGGACTGGGTTTGGTTTCTGATTTTTAGGCACATTTGGAGAATGAGGGTGGAGTAGAAAAGTCATTCCTTTTCCTCTCACACTGATGACAGATTTACCATTTTGAAAACTAAGACAAAATTTATGACAAACTTTCATGAAGTGAAAACAAAGTTTGCGCATCTGTGAGCAGAAACCAGAATGAAAGGAAAGAAAGAAAGAAAAAAAGCTTTAATGTAAAAAAAAATATAATCGAACTTCCCATATGCACAGCCTTCAACAAAAACTAGTGCCTGAGACAGATCCAAAGAAGTTTGATTTAAAGGGATGGAATAAAAAGGGTTTGATGAAGTTTGATTTAAAGGGATGGAATAAATGATACATGTCTGAAGATTGCCTTATAAATGATTAAGCAATGCTAAAAACTTCAACTCAGAAATCAAATTCATGGGCAAATTTGCTGGATGGCATATTCCATTTTTGAAATTTATGATGGAGATAGATATCTGTTATTTTAGAATTGATCTCCACCCCAGGAACAAGATCTTTTCTTCTGACATCTGCTGGGTTCTTTGTCGGCGCACTCAAGTCCTTACTATCAACTACTGACTATTTATTACTGTAAGGTCTACTCCAAAAAAAAATGACATTCCTAAACAAATCTTCACTGTCATCTTCCATTTGCGTGCTTTGCCAAAGCTGATGGGTTTTTTTCAGCACTTGCACAGAGGTAAATGTATTTTTAGTGAGTCTGTGCTCCTACATTTTTTGGTTTTAAAGTAGGGAATGTAATGCTTCGGTGGGAGAATACTGTGAGCAGATGAACATCTCAAATTGCTAGGTAAATATCGAAGTGTTTGTTTTTAAAATAAATGCCTGGGCAAGGCTGAGAAGTTTGGTTTAGTATTCAGAGGCACTGACAAATTGGGACCTATTCCTTTTCATAGTAACGTGCTAACTAAGACTGATATTATGCTAAATGAACGGTTTAGCAAATGTCCTGCAGCGTAACGAGTGGTCAGCTCATGCTTAAGACTTTTTAGGCATGTGAAACCTAATTAAACCACCAAGATCTGAAAAAGGAGTAATTCCATTTAATTGTATTTTCAATTTTGAAAGTTGTGGCCTCCCTTGAAGTGAATCCCCCTCCCCTCTGGTCGGACTCTTGCCTGGCCTCAGCTGTTGGCTCCCACTGTGAAGCAAAAATATTCCTTTTTCGCAGGAGACTGTTGGCCCTTAGGAGGTCCATTCCATGTAGATGGAGGGCTCTGCTTTATTCCCAGATGTAGATGGGACGTGAAACAGGCATTGCCTGGAAGGAGTATCTTTCTCCATCACTGGCCATAGATCTGGCGCATCCCTCACAGCATGGGGATAGGGATGCCCTGGCAGGCAAGGGGGAGGTTTAATGACTGGTGGGCATACAGGGACCTCTTATAAGAGCCGTAGCATGACTTAGGCAAGGGGTGAAGGAGGCAGGCTCAGTCCAGAAAGGGTGAGGAGGAGGAGGAAGGAAGTCATTGAAGTTTTTGAGAATCTGCAGGACTCCACAGGGAGTTTAAACTTCCCTCCTGTGTGATCTGTCAAGGGTGATGGTGCTTCTCTCCAAGATGATAGGAGCTTTGAACAGATGTTGGTAATGCTTGTTCAAGTCCTCTCTGAGATACGGGCTGGAGTACCAGTGAGTCCACTTGGGCAGTTGTGGATGGAGAATAAATGGTGTCTGATGGCAGAAGCAGCAAAACACAACTGTCGTCAGCTGCTTTTATTGCCCAGTCTAGCTTCAAAGGAGAGATGCTCAGATGCTATTATTGTTAACAGCTGCTCCTCTTTTTTGATCAAACCTATGCACTCCCTCTATACTTAGCATCAGTAGCCCTCAGTCCATGTTTTGAAGGCTCGTAATTAATTTCTCAAATAAGTGGCAATCCCTTTGTAGTTGTATGGATTCAAAACTGGACTTCAGATCTGTAAGAAGTAATTTTTCGAAAGTGTTTCTCCTGGAAATCCTGTTTGAAACTGTTCAGATATGGTCATCAGTAGCACACGGTGACTCTTAGTTGGAAATAAAGAAGTTTAACGAGGTCTTATCAAAAGAGAGGGAGTTGTGCTTGTCCCCTCTGAGCAACTCTGCTGCCATCTTGCTGGCACAATGAGGTCTGTGCCCATCAGTTCGCAGAAAACAGAGGGTTTGTAATTAAGTTCAGATGATTGCAAACTGTTGGTGTCATAATATAGCACCCCGTTAGGTGTGCTGGTAGGAACATATGATACTGTGGAACATGTGGTGCTGTGAGGGCTGGTAGGAACAGAGGATACTGTGGCAGTAACATCTCATTTTGTTGGTCAGCCAATGTCTAGAAGGTCTTCCTTTCTTCCTTGTCCCCTTCACTTGCTGTTTAACCAGGAACACCTGGACTTAGTTATCCCCTTGTACACAAGCATGATAACAGAGTTTATTTGCTATAGGGTACTTCAGGTGTATCCTCAGCTGAGGCAAATTATGTTATCACTGCTGACTTCAGAGGTGGTGTTCTCATTCATGCTGGCTGAAAACTCAGCAGAGGATAGTTGTATATGGATGTAACTGCAAAGTATTGCTATTTTTGTTTTACCATTACATGTATTTTGTATTTCCTTATTAAATATGTTGCAGCTTCTTAGAGCTGCTGATCACTGTTGGTTTTTATTTTAGCACAAATAAAAGATCTCTGCCTTTGAAAGACACGGAGCACAGCGCTAATGAAATATCAAGCAGACACAGTACAATAGCAAGCTCATAAAAAGGAGATAAAACAGATTACATAAGATAACGTGTAGTAGCTTTTAGGAATAAATGGTTATATCTAAGTTTTTAGATGATGAATCAGGAGCATGAATATTGAAAGACTGAAGCAGTGTGGGCTAAGGCCTATTGTGGAGAGAGAGCACGGAGCTCTCTATTAGCCAAATGCCAAAGAGAATTGACCCCCATCTTGGCTAGTTAAGGCAAATCTAAACACAGATGGAGTCCAGGAGGACTGTGGATGGGGATCCAATCCCGTGGTCAGAGTAGCAATAGAATGGCAGCTTTTAACACCAGGTGAAAATCTTGTGTAGCACGCACAGCAAGAAGGGCAAACCCACTCAGGTGTGTAAGGAAAATGTAGTGGCAGAGTCAAATCCAGCTCTGTCCTTGAGGTGAGTCTAATTGGAGTCAGCTGAGCTCTCCCGGTTATTGTTATGCGTGCAAGCTCAAATACCCTGCTGAAAAATGGTCCTGGGCACCAAGAATTGGGAAAGGCAGACCTATAATGGAGCCTTGTGGCCAACTGTGAATTATTAGCAAGTTGCAGAGAATGTCAGGGACTCTGGGAGAAGTAGCTGTAAAGTAAGCATCAAACCCAAGACCTGCATGACCCTGGCTGTCAGGATTGTTAGGACTCGGTCCTTTAGTACAGGTTAAGGGGATTAAAGAGGCAGAAGTGGCAGTACTGTTAAAGGAAATAGTTCAGTATGTGGAGGGGAAGCGAATTCTCTCCTTCTTGATCTCAACCAAGATGGAAAATAATCAAATAAAGAAGAAGAAATTTAAGGTGATATATCTTCCGTCGTGACTGCAGAGAGTTGGGATGACACGGTAAAATAGATCAGAAGAGTTAGGGATTTTCAGAGCAGCACAGAAAATTTAAAAATGTAATATGCATTTATTTAAAAGGTATCTGTATGGTTGCCTTGTCTCTGCTGCTATGAAAAGCTTAATCTCTAGTGTTAAAGAAATTTGGCAGTCGTAGGGCCCTGTACACTCCAGCATAAGAATATCATGGGAACCTGGACAAATGCAAATAGAGACAACTGTTTCTCAGTCTAATACTGTGAATGTCAATTTGACTAGTGCTGATAGAACTGGCCTTTATAGGTTTTTTTCTAGTCCTTATTTTTAATTGTGCATCCAGTATCTACCAGGCAGAATTACAGTCAACAAAGGAAAAGCTATCTCTTCATTTCTATACTATATTTTACAAATTTAGCTTTGGCTGTATGTATTAAAGTGATTCGGGTTTGGGTTTGCTGGCAGCCCGGATCTGAACCCCCATCTCATTGCTCATGGTTGAATTAATGATGTGAATGTCTAAGAAGCCATCAGATTCATAAATCACCAGAAATGAGAGGGATAACTCATAAAAGTCTTTTCCTTTTGTTTAGCAATTTATCATTTCGCTTGCACATTAATAAACAGAGCTCCCCTGAGGTAAGCCACAGAAAGATAGATTTTTCTTCCTAATTTTCCTCAATTGTAGCCAGTAGATCACAAGTGGAGAGAGTGGGCTTGTCACAGCATGTTGGTGTCTTGCAACTCCCTTTACCCATCACTGATAATAAATAAATGCGATTAAGTACCCTGGTGGATAATTATTTGTGTTTACATAACAGGCGCCAGGTTTCCGAGTCCAAGATTGTCAGCTAGACCAAGCCGAAAGCGTACGTTGTCCATATCCCCCCTATCTGATCACAGCTTTGACCTTCAGACCATGATACGGACATCCCCAAACTCCTTGGTCACAATTCTCAATAATTCTCGTAGCAGTTCCTCAGCCAGTGGTTCTTATGGCCACTTATCTGCAAGTGCAATAAGGTAAGAATAGCATTTTCTACCCATATTGTATAATCTCATTTATGTGTCATACACACACATGTGCCAATGTGAATGTATACTCTCATCTTTAAGTGACTATTTTGTTTTGTGAATATGTGTATTTTGCAGTTTCTATAATGTATGCATGCCGGAGCTTAATTTAAAGTACAAAACACTTTTCTTACTCAAAAAGGTAACCACAAAGGACTGTTGGCATATTACTGTCCAGTGCAGGTAATTATCTATCCAGCAGTGTTGGTGTGTCTACGTGTGCTCAGGAATCTGTTTTCAGAGAAGCAGCTGTAGGATAGATCTTAAGGATTTGAGTCACTTGGGTTCTTCTAGTCATAGAAGTAACGGACAGTGAAATGGTGCTGCATTATAATCAGAGAGTAAAGCACAGATGTGTGGTACTGTTCAATTAAAATTTAGTTTAGTTGGAACTTCTCGGTATTCATCTCCAAGTTTGTTTTTTTTTTCACATTTTAGTTCATATATTGAAAGATTCAACTTTCTTTTGCTAAATTATCTTTTTTTTTTTTACCAAGGAAGGCCTGTTATCACCCAGTATCATCAGAAATGCTGTGATTTTCACTTGGCTGCTTCACTTGCAGGCACAAGAAAACAGCCCAAAAATGGTTGTTCTGGAGGCAGAAGAGCAGAGTAGCAAAGGAAGAGGTGGGGAGAAGTTGTACAGGAAAGGGAAGCAAACAGGACACAGGAAGAGGGAACAAAAGCAAGAATGTCAGAAAAAAGAGAGCGAAAGAAAATGTAGAGAAGCAGCAGAAAAAATGGAGATGCAACTGCAGGACATTCCTGTATTTGTGACATTGCTATATGTTACCTGAGAAAAGCTCCTTTGGTATTCTATAGGAAAAAAACCCTCACCTCTCCAAAGCCTTAGAAAATACTGGTTTTGGATTTATGGCACTGAAAGAAGGAGTGCTGCTGGTCACCTGGCTTAAAAGCAGCCTCCACCTTCAATTTGCAATGAGGCAAAGGAGCAAGTCCCCACAGCAGCTTCTTGAGATCTAAAAGACCCATTTTTGGCAAGGCTCAAACATGCCTCTCCAGCAAAAATGTCACACTTAAAAACTTCAAAAACTGGCTGTGGGGATTTGCACTTTTGGAGAAAATGGGGCATGCAACTGGTGTGTTAGAAACCATGAGCCTGCCAAACTTTGAAAGTGACAGCACTGTAAATATTTGATATTAGTATAAGTGCAGTTGAGTTTTTTTAAGCACTTCTTTCAAATAGTCATGCTTCATAGCTGTGCTGTACTTGAATAGCTGTATAGTATTTCACAGGTATGATATCATAGCTCTGCAATACAACTCTGCAATCTGTATAACCATGGCCCAAATGATGAAGTTCCATAATGTGGAATATGATTTATGTCAATAGCTGTCAATAGTTTTTGGACCACATCTGTTAAATATGTTAAAAATCTGTTAAATGTGGAGGTGTACTGTCCCCACTGTCGTTAAAATGGGGTGGCTCTTCAATTACTAACCTCCTTTTCATTACTTGTTGCTGTGGTAAAGCAAATAGTGTATGAAAGTTGGCATAGTCTCTGTAGTGGGGCAAGTCTTCCCTCCTTTTTTCTTCCTCCACAGCTGGAAATGGTCGGTATATGTTTTTTTGACACATAGAACACAAACCTTATGGCCAGCCCTGCAGAGACAGAGTTTTGTTGAAGACAAAGGTTGTGGAAATGTAAACCTCCATTCTTCCCAGTGGAAAGGAGGGGCAGGAAGAGAGCTAGCTCTTTTTCCAGCTTTTCAACTCACCTCTGTTGATGCCTTTTAACTTTTCCCGTGTGCACGTGTCTATAAAAGAGTTACACAAAATAGACAGTGATGTAAGGTATTAAACCCAAACCACACTGCATCGCTTTAATAAATTCCAAGACTAAACAGCAACAAGACTACCTGTAAAAGCTTAATTTATTGCAACTCACTGTCATGTAAATAATCCTTCCAGCCCCAAAACCGCTGTATGGAATCAAACTGTAGGCTCATCCCACTTGATATCTTGACTGCAACAGTGATCAAAGGGTAGAAAAAACTTTTCTTACTGTAAAATCCCAGCTTTTGGAAACTTGCAGGAAAATCTCACAGGAGTTGCTGCAGGAAAAATGGTACAGTTCAGCAGGCCACTAGATGGAATTGTGAGACAGGAGGGGTTTGTATTTTAGACAACAACAGTAGCATTAACTATACTTAATATCACACAGTCCTTCTACTTTTTGATCTTCGTTTCCTATCACTTTTACACTTGGCAGCATTCTTCATGGCAGATACCCATCCAATGCTGCATATTTCCTAAAGGCTTCAGCAAAGTTTTTAATTTATTAGAGTGACGTTAGGGAAGAAGAGTACAACATAAAAGACCTCTTGCTACCTTTTCGCTGAGAAGCTAAAACTTGCCAGGGGTGTTGCCTAGATGCTACGGATAAGATTTTTCCTGTTCTTGAGAAATTGTCCCATTCAGACAAGCAATAAGCCCTTAAGAGGTTTCTGTTGGCATGTGTTAAATAGACTGAGCAATGCAGGATGTTCCAGTCCAGGGTCCACAGAGAGGAAGGAGGACCTTTCTTGGCAGCTGCAGCTCTCGTTAATCTGGTACCTCCTTAGGAAGCTTGTGGAGGTGAAACTGGCTGCCCAGCCGTAACATCTTTCCTTGAACGTGAAAAAGCAAGCAGTCTTCAGAGGAGACAGGAGTCAGACTAGGAACCAGGTTGAGGGAGCTGGGGGTGTTCAGCCTGGAGAAAAGGAGTCTGAGAGGAGACCTTCCTGCTCTCTCCAACTCCCTGAAAGGAGGATGTAGCCAGGGGGGTCTGTCTTTTCTCCCAAGTCACAGGCAATAGGATGAGAGGAAGCCTGGGGAAGGTTTAAGTTGTGCCAGGGGAGGTTTAAAATTGGATATTAGGAGAAATTTTTTCACCAAAAGGCTTACCAAGCATTGGAATGAGCTGCCCAGGGAAGTGGTTGAGCTACCATCCCTGGAGGTATTTAAAAGACCTGTAGATGCTGTGCTTAGGGACTTGGCAGTGTTAGGTTTATGGTTGGACTTGATGATTGCAAAGGTCTTTTCAAACCTCAATCATTCTGTGATTCTATAGGATTTCTCTAGAAGAGAGAAAAAATCTGCAAAATAAAGCATGCAGAAAGTGGTCATTAAGGAGAATGAAGGTACTGCCCCCTTGTGATTGTGCTTTGATACCATCTTTAATTCCAGGGTTGCAGAGTGTATTTTCACAGGGTCCCTACCTGCTTCAGTGCACAGGCTGAACATCCTCTTGATCAGCCAGAGCCATGAGACCCTTCCTCACCTCTCCCAGGCAGCTGTAAAAGAAGAAGGAGCCTTATTCCTGGTTCTTTGGTGCCTGGAGGACAGACCTTGCTCTTGCAACACAGTTCCAGCCTGATGCGGGGCAAACAGAACTAGTCAGAGGCGACCACCAGGCTCATACAATTTGTCTTCTGGAGGCCCAGGCTAACACTCTTAATTCCACAGAGGAGCTGAATTGCTCACAGCCATGGCTTGAAGCTACCTACAGCTGTTTTGAACATTTCATGTGCTCTTATGTTTCATGTTCGTGTTAACTGACAGAGGAGATCAGGTCTCTATGTCTGAAGTTGGGCAACCACAATGAGTGGCACTTTTTTAGCGTCATCATTCTTTGATTCGTGGGCCTGTGCAAAACAGGAGTCCTTCCCCTTCACCCTTGAGGTGGTGGAGCCTCAGAGGGAGGTTGAAAGTGTTAATGTTTTGTGAAGCACTGAAAATGTACAGTGGTGAGTGCAGAGAGAAGCTCAGAGAGGTGCTCAGGAGGGTATCAGTGATTGTGTATTCACCAAAGGTTTAAATACAATGAAAGGAAGGCCTGTGGGCAATACCCTGGGCAAAGAGAGGAAAAATACCAGAGAGTGGCCCAGGTGGCCAAAAAGGCCAACAGCATCCTGGCCTGTATCAAGAACAGTGTGGTAAGTAGGACCGGAGAGGTCATCGTCCCCCTGTACTGGGCACTGGTGAGACCCCACCTTGAGTACTGTGTCCAGTTTTGGGCCCCCTACCACAAAAAAGACATTGAAGGGCTGGAGCGGGTCCAGAGAAGGGCAAGGAAGCTGGTGAGGGGTCTGGAGCACAAGTCTTGTGAGGAGAGGCTGAGGAAGCTGGGGGTGTTCAGCCTGGAGAAANNGGGAGACCTTCTGGCTCTCTCCAACTCCCTGAAAGGAGGCTGTAGCCGGGGGGGGGTCAGTCTCTTCTCCCAAGTCCCAGATGATAGGACAAGGGGTAATGGCTTCAAGTGGCACCAGGGGAGGTTCAGGTTAGATAGTAGGAAATATTTATTTCCTGAAAGGGTTGTCAGGCATTGGAATGGGCTGCCCAGGGAGGTGGTTGAGGCACCATCCCTGGAAGTATTCAAGAGACGAGTTGACATGGTGCTCGGGGATATGGATTAATGTTGGGTTGGTGTTATTTTGGGTGTGGTGTGGGGTTTGTGTGGGTTTGTGGTTTTTTGGTTTTTGTTGTTGGCTTTTTTTTTTCCCACTGGTTGGACTAGATGATCTTGAAAGGTCCCTTCCAACCTAGGTGATTCTGTCTCTCACTGAATGTTTGTGCATCTTGTGCACTGAATGCTGTATGAATCCTGCAGGGGAAAAAGGGGTGAGTGGTCAGATAATTAAAGGCTGATGAGTGAGCACAGGAGGGTATGGGAGGCTTAGTTCTAGCATGTTTGATTTTGCAGGCTCGATGCTGTCTTGACCTCTTTTGCAGAGGTGCTGCTTCTGTTAAGGACTTGTCTCCAGGACCTCCAGGTCTTTGCGTTGGCTTAAAAAAGTACATCCTCTGGCTAAAAGACTACATCCTGTGCTTCACAGAGCTGTTCAGCACGTGCCTCTCTATGTGAGCACCGTAGGATGGTGAGGGTGAGGATGAAATCAAATGAAAGGAGCCAGGTTTTGGGCTGTGTTTTCACAGAGCTGAGCGCAGAAGGGCTCTGGTCCCTGACATGGGTACTTCTGCAGTTTGAAGAATAAATAATCATAATAGTTTAGCACAATCTGGATAGAGCTTGATTTGGTGGGTGCTTTGTCATTGTCAACTGGCAGCGTAATGCTGTATCCTGACGACTGGCTGAGTACTTGAAAAGAAGATGTCGCTCCTGCTGACAGCTAATAGTGGATCTTTAGCACACCAGGTAGAGCTTCTACTTTGTTCATTTGAAAACACCTGGTTTAGGTCTCAGCTGGGAAAGATTATGCAGAAAGGAGGCATATGAAATAGTATCAAATGAGGATAATCCTTCATTTGACATTTACTCATTTGGTTACCTGCCTCAGCCCTGCAGTGCAGCACCCCTGCTATTAATCTTTTGTCAGGATGTACTTAATGTTATATCTGCTACCTGTGACAATTATTAGACTTTGCACTTCACTAGCACTTCTTTTTGAGAGGCAGCATGGCCTAGAGTGAGTATAGAAGGGGGTAATCACTTCCCATGATATTAAGAGTACCGATTCAAACGCTTTACAAAAGATTAGCTGGTCTTTAATAAACACAGGAGGTTGGGACTTCATGTTCTATATGATCAGAAATTCAGAACCTCTGTATTTTTCTTGTCCCTTACCAGCCCTACAATACCAAATTTACAAAGTGATTTTTCAGAAAATGAGCCGAATTCCCTGTCAGCTACAAGGTGTTTAGATCAGGAGTAGTTCCACCTACTGCGAGAAGCTTTCTTTGGCAGATGTAACTGCAAATACACCTTAACTATCTCATAACGTGTTAAAATTCAGTTTCATGTGAGCATGGGAGCCCTTTGGGATCTCCTCCAAGGTTTGAAAGAAAGTGAGAAAGCACAGCAGCACTTTTTTTCCTCCAGGCTCTGTCCTGGCTTCCCTGATGTCATCAGAACAGGAAGGAGCAATTAACATAGTGTGGTTAATTACAGCCAGATCCCGGTTGTTGTGGCTCACATCACTTCGCTCTGGGCTGATGTGAAGCTGAGCATCAGGGAATGGTGGTGAGGATACTTACACAGAGACTGCTAGAAAAAGGTTTGTAGGATGAGCTTGGGCAGCAGCAGATTAATATCAGTGAAGAAGACAAGAGTCTGGTGTTTCTGCAAGTAGGTATTGCATTCTCAATTATTTCCTCATCGCATATAAGCTCCTTATATAGAGTGTTTGTTGTACAATTAGTTAGTGCCATCCTCTCTGAACTGCTTGATATCAACAGACAAGTGACCGTGTATTAATTTCTCCAGTTTCCCTTGGCAAGCATGCAGAGAAGAGAAAAACAGAGCTAAGATATACAAATGAAAGTGTAAGGTTATCACACAGAAAAGTGAAAGTATCTCCAGCAGAGAGCCCAACAGTCTAATTATGCACTGTATAAAAAAAGCAAAGAGTATCCTTTTATCAGGTTTAAATTACCCAGTTTTTGAATTTAACAGAAAGTCTCATAGTTATAAGACAGGGAGCCCTCATGTTCCCAGTCTTCTTTCTTTATTCAATATTTTATATATTCTTCTTATGTCTTCTCTTATCCGTCTTCTTTCTGAGGCGAATGGTTGTTTTCAGTCTGCTCTTTAGGAGAGTTCTTGCATTGTTATTTCTGCTGATTGTGTCTGAAACAGGCTCCCTCTACTACATGCAATATTACCCCAGGAGAGGACCATCAATTCAAATGCGCCATGATTTTCTGTGCTCCGTTTCTCCTTCCATTTCTCTTCATGAGTTTTTTGCTGTAGCTTCACCTTGATCAAATTTTCATTCCTCCGTTGAATTCTGTATTGAGACAAGCAAGTCCTTCTTGTGAGTTGCCTCAGCTAATTTAGAACCCGTGTGTATGAGTAGATGGGATTCCTCTTCAGTATCGACACACGGCTTGCTATCAGCATTGCTCCTTCATCTAGCGTGCTTCACTCTAGAGATAACCTCTTAGCTCTTCATCATGCTGCTCAAAATAATTTTGTCATCTATGCAGATGTCATTTTTACACAAGGCCCCATCTGGGAATTTGAATCTTAACTTTTATTAAAAACCAAGAGCTTAATTCTTTCCTTTGATTTCTGTTTTGGACTGTAAGTTTTAAGCTTGTGTATTTAAGTAATTAAGTCTGTGTAAAAGGACACAATCAAATGCTTAAAATCTTAAAAAGGTTGTGTTTAAAGTGGAACGGGCAATATATTCAACCATGTTTTACAACAAGCTCCTTGTGATAGGATGGATGGATAAAGAGTATATTAATTATGTGAGCATTACAGGTGTTTTGTTGCTTTGTTATCATTCTGCTTGGGATCTGCCCGAGATGCAAGCTGCCTTTGAATGAAAGCTTTTCTTGCATTTAAAGGTCTCTAGTTAATTGTGTGTAAGATGTTACTTAGTTGCAGTTCAGACTGGGTCAAAGTCAGACCAGGTGTAACCCCACTGAGACAGGTCCTATTATAAATAGACACATCACATATGTGCAGCACAGGACTTTATTCTCTGTGGTCTTGTACTGTGTATGGTTAATCTAAAGAAGGGAATATAATGCTCTATCATGCCATAATAGCTTCATTTTATATCCTCTTTCAAGAAGCCTGAATGGCAGAGAAGTGCTGCAAAGTGAATGAAAATGAAATTCGTCAGTATTACAGAAAGTTGCATCTAATTCAGGCTCTGTTGAAATGTAATTCTGCAGCTAGCCTCCTATAGAAAGCTCCTATATTATAGGATGGTGACATTCAGAGATTGTTTTGGAGGTCGCCTACATTAGAAATTTTTCATTTCTGTTTTTCACCAGAAATGCCCACGAGTGGCAAGATTTCTGTCCTGAGAAAGTGAGTAATTAAAAAAGTCAAGCGACAAAAGATGTAAGCTCTGCAGGCACATTTGCATGTACAGATACGCATATATACCAGTGGGATTATGTATGTATGTCTCTAAATGTGTATGTCACAGATCTAGTAATTAAAAGTCAGTTGGAAGCACCTTGCTCCAGACAGGTACAGTCATTGGACCCAGCGCATTATTAATTCCAGGAAAGTTCTGGAGCTAAGAGAACTGGAGTTTAACACTTCCATTACTTTGTTTTCAGACCCTAAAAGCAAGTATGAATGAGCACTTGCCGTGGAATTGATGATAGCAGATTGAGAAACCTAAAAATGCTTACCCATGAATTTAATTGAAATTGATGTGTGCCAAAAGTGTCATCAGCTTGGGAACGCGGATGAATTACTCGAGGTGCTGTTAACACCGAGTCCCATGAGGATGCTCAGGATTCCTGAACAGGAATATCCCAGGGAGGAGGAAAAAGCTGAGCACATAAGGTTAATCAGCGTGGCTGCGTGTTGCTCTCAGGGAAACTATTCCATTTTGCTCCTCAATGTATTCATGAGGAAAAATTTCACCTAGCCTAGCAGATAAAACAGAATAGATAATAGGGTAAGCTGAAGAGAAAGTGCAAACCACAGACTCCGTTAATTTTAAAGTGGTAATGGAAAAGTGAAAAAAGAGGCAATGATGCATGTGAGTTAAGTACAATTGTAAAATCATGACTGTTATCTGATGAAAGCTGAAAAAAATAAATAGTATAATATATGCTATACTTTATTAGATGCAGATACATTTCTTTACAAATTCAGTTAGGTGACTTGTCTCTAAGTTAGTGATTTTTAATGAAACGTGTCAACGTTACAAATGCAGAGGGATACTTGTGAAACCTAGTCAGTTTTGAAAAATAATTTGAAAGGATTTCAAGTCTCATACCTGCCTTAAAGATCATGCCACATGTCTGGCTTCAGAGTCACAGTATGATATTGTTTTCCCCTGTACTGAAGTCACAAGCTGTAAATGCAACTGGTGACTTGTCTGTGTTGTCAGTTAGAAAGTAGAGGAGAAAAAAACAGGATTTAAAGCAAAACTCTTCTTTCGTAGTGCTAAAAAGATTACATATATTGTGGATAAAATGCTCCAAACAGAAGTGTGTTTTTGAAATCTCCCTTCCTGTGGTCCTGTTTGACTTTCATTTTGCATCTAAGATACTTGAAGCAATAAAATTTTCACTCATCTCTTCAGGGCTGTGAAGTTGCTGAGTGCATTGTCACTCAACGTGACCTGAGAAATTTGTCAACAGTCACTCTTGCAGGTGTGCAACAGTCACTCTTGCAGTCTCTCTTCAGAAGTATTTAAGAGTTACCAGCTTTCCTGAAGAGTAGCTGGGTACATTTGTGAAACAGGAAAGGTCCTTTTTTGCCCCTTAACATTTCTAGACAATAAATAAGGACTTTGAAAATCCAAATCAAAAACTGAAGGTGAAATCCTGGTCTGGTGTAAGGAAAGGATAAAAACTCCATTGAATTCAATGAGTCCAGGTATCCATCCAGTGTTTATTAAGTGGGTTTGTGCATCCTGGTTTCTCAGTTTCACTTGCCCACAGGCTTCCTGCAGCTTTTAAGGGAGAGTAAGACGCAGTAGTGACATCTGTACCTACTTGAGCTAGAAGAAGCCGTGGTGTTATCCTAATACCTGATGATCAGCTTTATTGAACGTGAAGCCAGTCCACCTCTCCCTTTGTGAGGAGGGACTTGGATCATTTGGTTTGCCAACAACATTTGAAGATGTTGTAAGAACAAATGATGGAGGCTGCAGAGTGATCTGGGAGTGCCGAGGCTTTTCTACAAGTTAGGAAGAGCCCATGTCCCCCCTTGCAGTGCAAGGTACACCTCATGGAGCGAGTGCTTGGCCTGTGAGTGCACCACCTGGACATCAAAGACCCTTCATGCCAAAGGGCTCCATTTACACGGGGGTGTAAATGACTCCAGTGTGTCTCACCATGACACATATTCTTGCACTGCCACCAAATCTGTACATTTTATTTCAAGGAAGATGTTAGACAGTTTGGGGGGGGGAGTATAAGGAAGAGCAGGGAAAATTATACCAATGAGTTAAAATAGACTTGACCTGTTTTCCCAGATTAAAGATGAGAAGACTGACCAGGAGGAAGGTAATTATTTCAAGTATGCAAAAGAGAAAAGAATGGAAGAGAGTGTGAAGGGCAAGGTGCGTGATGAGTGCTGGGGAGAATAACAGAGTGCTGGGTTTGAGTTACTGCAGGAAAGAATGAGGATAGAGGATAGGAAGGAAAACTTTAATGGGGTAAACCTAATGTGGTTCTATATGAATAAATAGAAGATATCTGAAAGAAACAAATCTCTCCTTTTGAAATGTAAAAAACAGTAAGAGAGATTTTAAAGCATCAGAAATTCCCCACTGGGTCAAACTAGAGGTGTTAGATACCATCCAGTCACAGTCTGTCTCTGATGGTGCAAATAGCAGATGCTGTTTAAGAAGCACATGAACCCACCTGCTTTCTGACTTTTGTTCTCTCAGTGCTCTCCCAACATCGATAACCATTAGATTAGCCATCCCAAAGCATATGCTTTTGCTGTTTCCTTCGAGTATTTCTTCATTGACTTGTCTTTGGGCTTGTCTAGTCCCACATGAACCTGCTGGCTGTGTCTGCCTCCTGAGGCAGCTCTTCCAGAAGTTCAACAATGCTTTTTTTAATATCTTTTAAGTTGTTTGCCTGTGGTTTTCCTTGAATGCCCTCTAGTTTACATGCTCGAAAAGCTCTTTTCCTAAAACCTTGCAAAGCAGAACCAGAAAGGGGAAAGCACCGGGTTACTTTTGCAAGACTTGTGCATCAGATCTTGCAGAGCTGCATTTGTTTTGTGATACATGGAGATATCTTCACAGTTTTTACGAAGAAAAAAAAAACCTACCGTGATATAATGAAGCGGTCCTCACAGTATTCACAAAATTGGGATCTCCTTAGCATCTTTGTGTCAGCCTGTCTCCTTAGCACACCTATGCAATGTGTAGGAAAGAAGGAATTTTTCCTGACTTGAATTTACAGCTGTTTTGCGGTAAGTTCTGCAGCTGTGACCAGAAACTGGATGACCTTGTTAGTAGGACAGCCACAAAGTAGCCACAAAGTTTGGTTTTGATTATAATGTCTGTTTTTCTTCTTCTTGAAGTCTGTTCCTTAAAACTTGATGTGCTCATGTAATTGCAATGTAGTTCACTGCCCTGCTTTACCTCCGGTGAAGGGAGTTTGAGACTTCGCAGAGGAGGAGAAGAGAAAGAGAGCGAGAGAGACAGACTGACAGACAGACACAGAAGCCCACAGTATGGAAAAATAAATGATATCACTGATGGGCTTTTCTGTCAATGTATATGAGTTATTGAATGCTTAAGCAGAAGTATTACACATTTTTCCTAACCCTTATCCGCCATAAAACTCAACAGTTAAAACGATAACCTGCATGTAGTTTATTAGTGGTCTTAGATCATCTTTTTTTTTTTTTCTTTTCTATTTTGTTTAAAAAGAAAAGAAAAGTCTGTAACAGAAATACAAATCAGATTCCCTGCAGTGGTGTAGATTTTCATTTCTCAGAAGGTAGATAATTCATAATTCATTTGCACTTCTGTGAATCCAAGGTTTTTTGGAAATGATTGGTGTTTTGGAAAATGTGAACAATTGGGCATCTTGCATTCTTCTGGCATCTGGATTTTGAAAGCGTTGAGCACCCCTTGTCTGAAATACAGCCCCTGTAAGATATCTTAAAACAAGGTGCCTGAAAGCACTCATCGCTCTCCTGGTTGTTGGTTTTAGTAGTTCTGGACTCACAAAAGGATTACTTTCAGGTAGTGTTTACTGCCTCTGGGTATGAATTTTAGACAGTTGCTAACAGGTTTCTAAGCAGATATCACTGGATGGGCTGGGCAAGGTCCCTTCCTGCTGATGCTGGCCTCCTGGCTAGAAAGCAACGTGAGCTTGGTGGGGCCAAGAAGCTGTATGCAAGAAAGCATACAGCTCCTGGTCAAGGCAGAGGGGTCCCATGGGGCCCGAGGGGGCTCTGGGCTTACAGGAATTCTTCACACCTCCTGTATTCAAGAGCTATTTAACAAAGTGCACTAAAAACTTTGGGAAAGAGAGCAGGAATCCGGGTCTCCCCTTCCCAACAGAGCGCTCCATGCCAGCAACATTGCGAGCTTTGATTTCTCTTTCTTCTTTTTGGCCCACAACATCAACTTAATTGTTGAGCAGCCTGAATGGTTTCTGAAAGGCAGAGAAAGACCTGCCACCTTCTGTTCTCTTCAGCTCCTTCTGATCTTTTCAGATCAGAAGAATCCTACAGGCTGCCCTGTGACAGCATCTTGCGCGCGAGTGACGTTAAACCCAGCCAGGTCATCTTGCCTTGTGAAGAGCTCTCCAGAAACAGCTGGAGAGAATTGTTTGAAGGCAGCTATCTGAGCTATTTAAGAAATCACCCTGGTGGATGAACCATTGTTGCCATTTGTGAGTACTCCCCTTAGCTCTGATGGTTCTTCCTCTGCTCCCTCACGGTCTCTTCTTCATTTTAATCTGAGATGTTTGAAGTTTGGAGGTAGAGGGAATGAAATGCAGGTTGCCAGGCTCTATAGGAAAATCCTAGTACCTCGGAATCAACCTTTGATGCTGAGCACAGTGCAAAAGAAAGATCTAAAGAAATAAGAATTCCTTCTTTCCGTAGCACATCTGTCCAGCTGTGTCTTAATGCATCTGCTGCTGGTGTCATTGTTTTCCCGTAGGAAACACTAGCTAAGATGAAGTCTACCTCCTCTACTGAACCCCTCCAAGTTTGCTTGCTTGCAGGTTGCACAAAAGTTGGCAATGCCTGGCTTGGCATCCTCCTTCTGGAAGCTCATATGGTGTTAAAGCAGATATAGATAAAGAGGACTTTCTCTGAGGTAAAATCTGCCCTTTTGATGGAAGCCATTTTTAGACATATATAGGGAGGAACGTAGCAAATAACTAATTTAACATTTAAGCACTTCCACTATACTGGTATAGGGTGTGTCACTGCAGGCTGGTGGAATTAGCTTTTGTATTTTTTAAAGCAGGGGTATTTTGCCGTTGAGGAGGCATCATCGCTTTTTGTGTTGCTCTAGGTGGGGTAGGGAATGCACAGGAGAGATGCTCAGCCAGAACCACCCTATTGACACAGCAGTGTTCTCCCATCTTTGGAGGGACTGGGTGGAGAATATTGCCAAATTCCAGTAAATATAAGCGAGCTGCATCAAATTCAAGTTGTATGTAAACATCTTGGGGCTCCTACAGCCTGTTTCCCACTTGGGACCAAACGTTCCTCTTCAGTGTGCAAGTTCCTTGGTCTCTAGTCAGCGTCACCTTAACAGCCTCCTACTGAGATAAAAACATAGCCAAATCACAGCAGTTCTTTTCTGAACTGTTTGGGAGAGAGCTCCTGTGCTCTTGCTTGGAGTAGGTTAAAAAATTAACATTAGATGCAGGTGCTGATGTGACTGTAGTCACAGAGCAGTCCTGAGCAAGATCTACAACTCTAAGCTGAGGTCTTAAGTCTTATACCTGAATCCTAAGTTTGTCTTTTTGCCATGTAGGATCTGAAGAATGCTACCAAAGTTTTGAATGTGGCCTTGCAAAGCTGGGTATTATTGTGCATGCTTCAACACCGAGAAAGGAAAAAAACCTGTATTTTCAAGGGTGTTATGTGCTTGGAGCTCCCCCTGAAATCTTCCTTTTTTTGCATTTAAACTGATTCAGCTGAATGGTGAAGATGTTCTAGGCGTTAACCACTCACAGGGAAATAAAATAATGTCATCCAAATCGTTTCTGTGTTGTATTTGTTGATTGTGGTGAATTTGATAGCATCTCCAGGATGGTGGTGTCTAGTGTTTGAAGTATATGAGATGAACTCGCAGGGTATGTATGGAAGCAAATAATGCCAGGGTATAGTAAGGAGGCATTGTTTCAGGCTAATGTATGACATTGTAATTGTATGTTTTTTAATGAACAGGCCAGAGTAGTTACATTTAGTAATGTTTGTTCACGAAAAAGGAAAAGGGGTGTTAAATCATTGTGTTCTTTGATGAATGGCTTGTACACTGAAGAATAAATTGAACAAACTGGCATAGAGCTCAGTGAACATGAAATCAGCTATTAGAAGAAAGCTTGTGAACAAATTCTGAGCCTGATATGCATCTTTTGATTAATGTCCTATCAATCATCCATAGTGGCTACCTTAGCTAAGTCGTGCTGTAATCATTCATGGTTGCTTACAGGAGCACTAGCAGGGACTATAGAGCTGCAATAACTGAATATTATTACTGATTTCTCCCTAACTCTTGCTGGGAACAATTACTGTTTTCACTACGTTTCTGCTTCCCTTTATTAAAAAGAATACAATGCAAAATGAAAAGAGAGTTCCTCAAAGACCAGTAAAATTCTCCCAGGGTATCCTTAATGATATTCTGTCCTAAATGGGCAAACTATTGTAATGCAGAGTTCTCACCACGAATAATAGTAATGTAATCACATTGAAGCTGTCTCTTCGTGGATTGTAGTCAAACAGACAAAATGTATAGTCAGATTAATGAACACAGAATTTCTGTAGAATTATTACTTAAAATGGTTGAAATATTTTAGCTCTTTTTGTATAAATTTTCAGTTAATGCACTTAACAGCAACAGCAATTAAGACTCCAGACTGTAAATTTGGATTAAATCTATCCTTTTGACTTTAGAAGAAGCCTTGATACTTAAAAGGTGTTATGCTTGCACCCCTCACTTTTAAGACCTAATGTATTTAAATTTGTATTGGTTGGTTGGTGGCGTTTTTAAGAAAGGAAAAGATACCAATGAATACACTTTTTCTTCCCCCCACCCCGTATGATTGTAAGTTATTGGCAAATGTTTACAGGAGAATCTCGTATTCCTGCGGGTGAAGATTTAGTTCCACACCATTTATTTCTCGAGTGTGACACAAAGAATGCTTTGGCACTCCCCACAAAATAGGTCCTTAGATGGCAGTGTAATTTCCTCCGAAGTCGCTGTAGTCTGGGAAATACGGTGAAGTAATGAAGTGATGACAGGTATTAACATGCATAATGGGCTTTAATAGACATTTAATGTTGTTTAACTGGAAGAAGGAGAAGTGCTTTCCCATCGGAATATTTCTACATTGAAACTCATTGATCACCAATTTCAGAGGGGAAAGGTTAATCCATCAGTTTCTGTAACCAAACGGCACTGATGGAAATTCTTTAGGTGACATTCTGGATGAACTGAGCTTTCCATCTTTGCAAACAAATGAGTGATATGACAAGCACAGTGTTCAGAACACATTTAACCAATTGATTTTCTCTCCTCTTGTAATAAGATCTAGAGACATATGAAAGAGTGTAGCTTGAGCCAAGATTAAAGGAACTGCTTCGTACACGCGAACGTAGGGGAACTGCATTATCAATAAAAGTACCATAAAGCATGTGGGCACCCATTCTTTTTCTTTATATAAAGTTTGTTATTGCAATAAATAGCTGTTATTGAACTGCTTGCCTTTTATTTCAGTTTTTCTGAATTTTATTTCGGTTGGCTTTCTGTGGTTTCCTGGTAAATGTTAAGGAAAAAATGTTGTGTTTTGTTATGGTATCATTTTTGTACTCACTAGTAAATTCAGGCCAACTCTGGATTTAAAACCAGGATTTATCATCCTTCGGGCACGAAGAAAGGTACAAGGGGGAGGGAGGGAGGGACCTGACTTCAATTAACGTAAATGTATCAAATCTATTTTAAAGGTTTAATCTGTACGTTTCCATACCGTAATGACCCTCATCTTTTCCCACCCTCTTCCCTCCTTTTTTCTCCCAAATCCAGCCCTGCTCTGAGTTTCACATACCCTCCTACACCGGTATCCCTCCAGCAAATGCATCAGCAAATTATAAGTCGTCAGCAAACCCTAGGTTCTGCCTTTGGACACAGCCCTCCACTCATCCATCCTGCTCCAACTTTCCCTACCCAGAGACCTATCCCCGGCATCCCCAGTGTCCTGAACCCTGTCCAGGTCAGCTCTGGACCTTCTGAGTCCACGCAGGTGAGAGACAACAAAAGAAACCTTTGCACCCCATTAATTTAACAGTTAAATAAATGAAGCAAATGACATTGTCTCGATGGCAATTAATCACCACTGTCACCGAGACCCTTTGATAATAGTTTTCTTGCAGCTATAGCATTTGCAGTGCCTTTATTATAAATCACAGGGGTGTATGCAGGGTTCCTGATTGGTAGCGTGCTTTTTAGTCCTCATAAATATTTCAGTGTGCTGCAGCAGCTTCTCGTTCCAAGCTGTCTCTCTCCTGGATCTTAACACAGGAACTTAATAGAGGTGAGGAGTAAGAAAATGGGGGGGAAACCAAACCCATCAAAACACGAACATTTTAAAGATCAGCAGCTTCGCACCCAGATCTGGCTGACTCTAACGTACGTACAGAGGGTCATATTTTTTTTCTCTAATTTGTGCAAAATGGGACTTGGCTGAGTTGGAATGAAACATTTCAATAAACTGAAGTGTATTCTCGAAAGCTGGAGGTGTGTAGCAGTGAATCAGCCCCAGATGTGGGGTTTTATCACTCTTCGTGGTTTCCCTATTCTTAACTAGTGCTGTTTGTTTCCAGATGACCTGGGATAGGTTATTTATCAGTCTGGGAGCTGTTTATCTCCTGGCTAGCTTTTACAAATGTGGAAGGAGAACATGCTGCTGTAGGAAGCATATTGATTTTTTTGTGGGGTCCATGCAAGTTCAGATATCTCTAAAGGATCTCTGGATTCCTACAAGATCCATTTGCAGGTGTAGATAATGGTGTTCAGTCTAGCACAGCAAGAGAAAAACAAGATTCTGGCCTGTTCGTGTCAGCAGTAGTTTTGCTATTGACTTGGGAGAATCCAGGACTTCCATCTAGGATTTTTTGGCTGAGTCTTACGCTAGTTTTCAGTTTTTCTTCCTATCTGCCATTATAATGGGAAATGCAGTAAAACAGCTGAAGTCTTGTGTGCAGATATTAGGTGCCAAACCTTTCCTCCACGTGTGAAAAGAAGAAATCTTTCTCTTGTGTTGATTTGAATGAGTGCACAGTGATTTTGCTTTCCAAAATTGCCATTCTGAAGTTGTCGTTATGCAGAAAATAAAGTTCTCCCTGCGGACCCCTGACCTGACAAACTCAGCACTGGTTTGTAGCAAGGAATTACTTCAAATGCCCTCCTTCCTTACAAGGTTGAGTGATGCAGCCCTTCCACAAGTTAATGCGATGGAATTGAAGCACAATTGTCCAATTGCATATCCGGTATCATTGACAGCACAGCTTCTCCAAATAACATTGCTGAGCAGATGCTGAGTATTTTTGTTTGGAGCTACGTATTTATCGCGGTCTAATTTTGTCTTCTTTCGGGGGGAAAAAACCCGCCCTTGCCTGCAGCAGAATAAACCCACGAGCGAATCTGCAGTGAGCAGCACTGGAGATCCCATGCACAACAAACGCTCCAAGATAAAGCCTGATGAGGATCTTCCCAGCCCGGGAGCAGGAAGCGTGCAGGTATGGGGGGTCAGCTCGCAGGCAGAAGCCTTAAGTCTCTTCACCAGAGAGAAAATGCACCCTGAACCTTTTTTCAGGCTTCCTGCCCTCCTACGGCCCTTCATCTCGTGCACATGTGGGCAACCTCAGCTCAGGGTGGCAAGGGTTAAACAGGGGCTGTGAGGGGCTGCTGGGTTGCAGAAGGAGGGCAGAGAGGAAGGAGGCTGATGGAGAGCCTCCTTTATATAGTTTAGTATTTTATATAAATTTATAGATTAATATTCTTATATAATATATTTATATACTAATATTCTTGTTTGTATATTTATATACTATTATTGAATTTATATATATTTATATTTTATATACTTAAAATACTTTAAAAAGTATTTATAAATACTTAAAGGGTGGGTGTCAGGAGGTCGGGGCCAGTCTTTTTTCAGTGTTGCCCAGTGACAGGACAAGAGGGAACAGGTACAAACTTGAACATTAGAAATTCCATCTAAAGATGAGGAGGAACTTCTTTCCTGTGAGGGTGGCAGAGCCCTGAAAGAGTTCCACCACCAAGGTGGTGGAGTCTCCTTCTCTGGAGACATTCCAGACCCTCCTAGACATGTTCCTGTGGGACCTGCTCTGGCTGGCCCTGCTTTGGCAGGGGGTTGGACTAGATGATCTCCAGAGGTCCCTTCCAACCCCACATCATTCTGTGATTCTGTGAGAGATGCCTCTGGGCAATCAGAGAGTCCTCAACACGCTGTTGGCTGTGCGAAAGTGAACCAGAGACATTCTGGTTCTTACCTCTGACATTATTGAGGGTATGTTTTGTGTTCAGCCAGAATATTTACGCCATGTTGACTTTTACCAGGTCTTCTCACATTGAGGGCTCCGTGTCAGGCTCCAGTGTCATTTGCAATACTTTCTGTACCAGTTAACGCCACTGGTTTTAGTAGAGCAACTCCTGATTTACAGTGACTTGGGGTAGGTGAGAATCAGAGCCCCTCTGCTTTGGCAGGGGGGTTGGACTAGATGATCTCCAGAGGTCCCTTCCCACCCCATAGCATTCCATGATTCTGATCTTGCCATGAAACCAAAGCAGAGGTCCGTCTAAATCCTTCAGCAGGTTTAAAATGGAAAAATAGCCTGAGTGCATAATCTGAACCAAATGTTTACACTGACATCCGACCCTTACCCTGAGCACAGAACAAGCTGGGAAGAATGAGGCACCTGGAGGAACTGAAGGTGGAAAGTCAGAATGCAAAATTAAACGCTCCCTCCCCTGCTCACCCCTTTCACGCACGGATTAGGGGCAAGAACAGACTACTAAATAGCCTTAAAATTACCAGTCTGCTCTTGGAAAGGTTTTTGTGTCACTGGATTAACCATGAGAACTCACTTGGGATTACTGGTGATCTGGTTTGTGTCTAACAGGAGTACAAAAGTCAAATTCCAATTAATTCGATGATACTGAATGGTGCCTTTTTCACTCCTGGTGCCACTGAGTAATAAGGGGTGAGGGTGTACAAATAAAAAGCTGGTTAAATGTGGGGAGAGGGAAGCCAAGCCTGTATGATCTGCTTTGAATTGAAATGTAAAGGAATTTATATTTTTTTTTAGAAATTCACTCTAGCGAGTACTTCTGGGTTCAAAAAAATTATTTTCACAGATAGTCTGCACATGGCTTTGGGTTACCAAAAAGCCTTTTTCTGGCCTTCTGAATTTTGTAGAATGCAGCAATAGAGTGAACTGAGAGTAAAATAACCTACACACCCACCCCCATCTTTCATTTCATGCTGAAATAATTCACTTTTCTTCCTCCTCAGTTTCAGAATTTCCTCTCTTCACCCCTGTTTTTTTGCTGGTTTTTTTTTTATTTATTTATTTTTTTATTTTTCTTTTCTCTCTCTAGGAACAGCCAGAAGGAATGACCCTGGTAAAAGAGGAAGGGGACAAAGATGAAAGCAAACAGGAGCCTGAAGTGGTGTACGAGACAAACTGCCACTGGGAAGGCTGTTCCCGGGAGTTTGACACGCAGGAACAGCTAGTGCATGTAAGTTAATGGTATTCAGGAACTGGGTTTTTTAAAACTAGGTGACCTTTTTCATGGGGGTCGGGTTCTCTGACCCTCTGCTGAGTCAAGTTTCTCAGCTAACAGCGCTGCAAACTGGAGAGGGGTTTATGAGTTTCTGAGAAGAAAGAAAACTGGGAGCCACAGTGCTTGACCTGTTCAGTCAGCTAAAGCTTAGTGTAAAATTCAATAAAGTCTTCAATAGAGATTGTAATGGCTCTGATCCTGTAAGCCAGCAAACGCTATTTTGAGTTAGAGACTTTGATAGTTATTGAGTAATAGTAAGCTGGACATGAATTATTATTAACCTTTAGCCAAGTTTGATTTTTTATTTTTTTTTTCCTCCCAAAAGGGACTGTAAGAGTAGAAACGGGCAAAGGGAATTCTTCCCTTTCCCTAAGGGGGATTTTACATATTTTACACGTAAACTGAAGTGGATTATTTAGCTAAATACCTGGAGACTGAATTATTTCAATTTTTTAAGCAAAGAGCAAACTGTATGGTCTTATTTATGCTACATCAAATATTACTCATACCTGCCTTGCTTTTTCTTCCTTCTCCAAAACAAATACTTTTTTACTATTTTGTTGTATTGTAAGTTAGAAAATGAATGATCAAAATCTAGAATATAACGGGGCAAGTACAATCCCCCCCTTCCCATTTCTAACTCCCTTAGCTAGCAGCACTTCTCTTAATTACCAGCATGACATAGCTAAATACTCCAGGAAAAAAAAAAAAAAAGGAAGTCCTGATACAGATTAGAGAGAAAGATCCTCAGTGTGTCAGAATCATATTTATTGTGGAAACCTGTTTTACGCTTTCCTTAAATCGTGCAAAATTAGTGCGTAACGTGCCCAGTGCTACTTAAAAGTGTACTTCTCCCCCAAAAATAAATAAAAGAACCCCACCGTATATTTCCAAAACAGTACGAAAATGGTAAACTGATGCTGCCAAGTGACTTTCATCAAGCAATGCCAGCTTTTAATTCCTGGAGTGTGAGAGCCTGTTGGTGCTGCAGTTATTCATCAAGATGTATTTCCAGTTTCTTGTTATTATTAGGTAGTAGTAATAACAGTCAGAATAGCAATAGTAATAATAAATGAAAGACCCTCACAAATTAAAATAATGGCAAAAATTGAGACTTTTTTTTTTTTTTTTAAGAATCCTGTGGGTACATTTTGGCACAAAACCACCCTAACATTTTAATAGGCTGAGATGAAATGTGAGGAGAGACTTTTCCAGTGTCAGAGTATCTTTTGGGGGGAAAAAATGCCATGTGAGCGGCTGCTGCAAATGGTTGGACACATTTAAAAGATGAAGTGTCAGTCTTGCAATTGATTCCATGCAAACAGACCGACTGACATCATCTGGGGCTCTGCCCAGGCACAGTCTTTATATTTGCTAATAATTGCAAGGCTGAAGCTTTATGATGCCTGGCAAACCTTTCTCAATATTCAGAAATGATCCTAGTGATGATAATAAATAATTTACACCAAAATATATGAAATAGAGAATAAAAGCGCCTTGGTAATAAAAAAAAAAAAAAGGAAGAGGGTGGGTTTTTTTAGGTTTCAGACATAAAGTTTCATTTAATTCTACTGTGTCTAGTAGCTAATGTTTTGTAGTTTCAGATGAATTAAACTGACAACATGATAGTTTGGGGTTTTCTGTTTCTAGTGTGATTTTTGTAGTGAATCTGACTGTGCTGTAGGAATAGCTATAGTACAATAGTAGGACTCCTTTAAAAAAAAGAGCATTTCTTATGTTTCTGCACGATGGCAACATCTGAAATAGGTTTCTCTAGACATAAAGAAGGCAGATAACAAATGTTTCTAGGATACAGGGAGTTCTTTTTGGCAAGGCTCAGGAGTCAGATATGCTACGATGGCATTTAAGATTACGAGGTGCATGTCCTGACTCCATACTCTGGAGACAATAAAACCATCATCATCATCGCAACCATCATATTCAAGTAGCACAAATCACGCTGTAAGAGCCGGTGTGACTCAGTGATGGAGCCCTTGTTGTGATTTCTTTTGCTGCTGTGACAGAGCCCTGCTGTGGGGACTTGAGCGAGTTATTTCTGTCCAGAATTGCAAAGGGCTTTAAGACATCTAACTCTGTTGGAAAGGCTGGCCCTTCACCCTGGTCTGTCTGTCTCTCCCCCCTTTTATCTGCCTTTGATTGCCACAGCTGTCTGATGTACAGCTGCAGCAGCTGGGGAAATTAAATCTGGATCTCAGTAGGGTCCAGGGTCCCCTGGTGCTAGATGCTTCCCAAATGCAAGAGAAGGATTGGCCCTGAGGTGGGCATGAGGTCTTCACCTTGCAGCTCCAGGGCCACGTAGATCGGGCTGTTCAATGCTGTCTGGAGGTACCTGAGCTAGCTTGTAGGACTACAGCTAGGATGACACTATTAACCTTCAAATCTCGCAGTAGAACTCTGCCACGTTGCCTCTCCTGGCTGCCCGCACTGCTGCTCTGCAGGTGATTCCCAAGCCACGGGCAGACGCAGCCAAGCCTCAGTTGCTGCAGTTGAGCTTGAAGGAGCTTTAGAGAGGTCATCCTTCCCCTCTGCTCTGCCCTGGGGAGGCCCCATCTGGAGTCAAGTCAACAGTATGGCAAAAATAAGAGTGAGCTATATAGACCTTCACAAAGGATTGGGGAAGAACCCTTCGCTGACACCCACTTCATTGAGTATGTGGGACGTAGCACATATTCAGTACAAAGGAATTTGCATTTGTTATTTGACTTGGAAGTATTTAGAGTATTCTTTGACCTGTACTACTCCCTAAGCCAGTTCCCTGGGCTTTGGATGTTCAGCTGGGGAGAGGAAATTGGTAAAATGCAGTTTCAGAAAAAAACCATTCTTGTGCATCCTGATAAGGCTAAATTTCCAAGATCTGTGCAGGCCAGTGGTGAGTCTTTTAATAAATGTGGGGTTTTTTTTCAGGCAAGTAAAGCCATGCGTAATATTAAGATGTCATACCCGAAACGTCTGATGGCACAGAACAGACTGTTATCCAAGCCTTGCATCCCGAAGAACTGGAATTTTAGAGGAACTGGGGTGCTTAGGGAAAAGGTGGAAGGATGTTTCTAGCTGTTCATTTCATTTCCTAAAGGTTTAGGTACCTCAGCATGAATTCTAGTCGCGCCAGGTTGAGCAGAGCTCAGGAGAGCTTTTCCACAATGCACACAGTTCACATTATAGATGTGAACATTACTCCCATCATGTACAGGGTGTATATACAGGCAGGTATGCGTGTGTTTCGAAAGGGGTAAGTAGAAATGTATGTATATTCTGGTCTTTCTGTCACATAACCATAGTTTTATTATCTTTTGGGGAATGATGGGACCTGTTCTATTTTGAAATCAACTGTAGGCGAAGCAGATTCTAGCAATACCTGCATTACAAAGTGATGGGTGAAATAGCATATATGAAACAGTAAATACAAACAGATTTGGGTGTGAATATGTGATACGGCTTTAGAGCAGAAATTTGCGATTTTGGGCACAACGGTCAGCATTTGATGGTATTTTTCTGCATTTACTTTCTTTTGCAAAGTCCTGTTACTAGAGTGAAATGTGGGCGCTAGTAAAGGTGTGCTTAAGCCCCGAGAGACACTGTTTTCTGACTGAATTTATGAACAGAACCTGGGCTGCTGCGAATAAATAACTAAAAAGCTACATAAAAGAATCGTTACTGACCCACCCAGAAGGCTTTGACACCGCAGTGATTTTGGGGCAGGAGCTCTTATTTTCCAGCGACGTGTGCCGCTTGGAATTCAGCGCGGTTAAATTTTCATGATACTTACACCAAAAGGCAAGGTGTTAAACCATTCGGACTCTCTGCTTTATTTATAGCACCTATCCATCCTGCCCCCCCCCTCCTCCCCCTCCTTAGAGTTAATAGAAAGATTCATGATTCTTCATGGTTGTCTATCTAGCGTCTGACAGTACCGACTGCCCTGCTAAAGCAAGTCACTATCTATAATTGATATCCTTCTATGGAATAGGGTACCGGCTGCAATTGAAGGGTTTTGCTGAAAGCTCTTAAATCCTGACAAGTTCTGCCCTTGTTCTGATTCAGTCGCTGAGCTGCACTGCCGGGATCCCAGGGTTATTTGAAGTTGGTGCAAAAAAGGGGAGGTGCGGGGGGGGGGGGTGCGTGCCTTGCACGGGAGAGCATCACAGAGTTGGAGAGCCCCCTCAGAGGCACCGCTGCCTTCACCTCCCAGGTACTCTTATTTACAGTGCTTCCACTCCGGAAAAGATTGCTCACATTACTTGTTTGAGCACGTGTATTATAGGTTTATTTCTTTCCCTGCTTCTTCTTAAAAAAAAAAAAAAAATAAGGATCTTATTTATTTTAAAGCCTCACTTTGCTGCTGGGGTCTTTATCGTTCAGCTGTTTAATTAATTTCTCTGCCCAGCGAGATATTTTAATTGGGCTTAGCTGAGCTCAAGTTTGTTTTAAATATGTGATAAATTCACTTGAGCGCCCAGAAGCTAATAAGATATTGTATATTTTTATAAATCTGCTTTTTGTTGCAGTTTGTCTTTTTCTTTTTTTTTTTTTTTTTTCCCCCAGAAATCAGTTTAAGAATAAAATACTGCAAAAGGGTTAGACACTAAAGATAAAAGTTTGTTTAAGAAAATTATCCTTCAAGGAAATGACTGAAGTTATTGTTAAATATTAATACAATGGCAATCAGAAAAACGCAGTGCTGCCTATTTCTCATCCCCCTTGCTGTGTAGCCTTGATGATAATTATTTTTTATTCAAAAACATGCTTGAAGAACTGTAGAGCTATTTTTTTGTTAGGGTTTTCTCCTTAATTGTACAGCAATAAAATTCTCTCATTGTTGTTACATTTGATTAGATGAGATCAAAAAGCCCCAAACTGACAGCAAGAGCTTACATTCAGCAATTCCTTTGCCGAGGTCCTCCTGCCTACTTGCAACACCCCGATGACTGGAGCACTCCCCCAACAATCCCCATGGCATCTGCTCTCATGCTCCACCAGGCTCCCAAATTGCACCAAAGGAAGGTTTCTTTTTTTTCTCAGGTACCCACGTGTTTCCAAGCTATTCGTGGTGCACTGGGGATACCCAGAAGAACCATGACGTGAAGTTGCCTGGCTTTCGTTTCTTACTTTTTTTTTGCCTTCTGCTCCTACAGGAACGGGGTGGGTTCAGCTCTGACCAACAGAAGTTGTCCAGAGGTCCATGGAGACCTATGTAAAACATGGGACCTCAGCCCAGGTCAGGTTTCTCAGGATCTCTTGTGATATGAGGTCCCTTAACTGATGATGTGCACCTTGAAACACGTAGGAACATGTTGGATTGGGAGGTGAGGAGCTCCCTGAACCTCTGAACCTCCCCTGGCGCAACTTGAGGCCATTTCCTCTTGTCCCATGGCCTGGGACTTGGG
>BJBW01008218.1:68153-85170 GCA_004320125.1 Scolopax mira
GCTCCCTCAGCCTCTCCTCACAAGACTTGTGCTCCAGATCCCTCACCGGCTTCCTTGCCCTTCTCTGGGCCCTCTCCAGCCCCTCAATGTCTTTTTTAGGAAAGGGGCCCAAAACTGGGTACATAGACTTGAAAGTCTCACTCCCTCTGCTACCATGCTGCCTTTGGCCTGTGGTTTCTTCCTCAGCTCCTCTCCTGTAGGAGAGTGGTAGGTCTGCCCCAAAAAAGCACATTATCCACTGCACATCAGTAATTTCTCTTCTCTGGGTGCTGGAGGTGTCCTTGGAACGGGTCGTGATACGGGTGACTTCTCAGCTACATGAAGCAAGTCCCTTCACACCCCAGAGGGGTGTGATTGCAGGTCCCAGTTCACGTGCGTCTCCAAATATGTGCGGGGATTTATTTAATTTTTAATTTCTCTCTGCAGAGGCAGTTTTCAGTGCATTTTCGTGTTAGCTTTCTTTGGCTGCAGTGCAGTTAGACGGAGAAGCTTCAGCCTGTTCGCAGGCTGGTTGTGCGTGGCAGTGACAGCCTCTGCCCTGAAAGGTTCAGAAATGTTTCCTTTAAATTGAAAACAGTAAGGAATAGATAAGAACATGAAATCCATTATAGTAATCATTTTTTCCCTGACAAAAGGAGAATGTTTTACGTACAACTGCAAAGGGGGTTTTGCTGGTGGTTTCGTTCTATTTCATCTTACTTTATTTTTTGCTCAGTGGTGTCTGGACCATAAACTTGGAGAAGAAACACTGTGGACAAAAGAAATCGTTTTCAAGTGAGAGAAGCCCAGGGCTTGGGACAACATGGAGAAGGCAGGGAGTTGTTTTAGAGACAAGAGGGAAGGTTTTTTTCCCGGTGGATCTCCTCAGTGTTTTTGATCTTTGTAGCTGTGATGGAATGAGGGGGAGGAGAGAACATAGGAAATAATCATGAGAAACATCAGTCCAGAAATTTTGTAGATTTTGAAATCTCCTCCTCGCTGCCTGTTTAAGGACTGGGTTATAATCACATCACCATCTTACTGTGCACAGTTTGAAACTGTGCCAGGAAGGTAGCATCATTGGTGATGTGTCCAGTTTTGGGCACCTCAATACAAGAGAGACATCGAGGTGCTGGAGAGAGTGCAGAGGAGGCAACAAAGCTGGTGAAGGGCCTGGAGCATAGATCTTATGAAGAGCGGTTGAAGGAGCTGGGACTGCTTAGTTGGAGGAAAAGGAGACTGAGGGGAGACCCCATCACTCTCTACAACTACTTGAAAGGACACTGTAGAGAGGTTGGTGCTGGTCTCTTCTCACAGGTAATTAGTGATAGAACAAGAGGGAATGGCTTCAAGCTCCAACAGGGTAGGTTTAAACTGAACATTAGGAAGGAGTTTTTCACAGAAAGAGTGGTCAGGCATTGGAATAAGCTGCCCAGGGAGGTGGCTGAGTCACCATCCTTGGATGAGTTTAAGAGTTGTTTAGATGTTGGGGGATATGGTGTAGGGGAGACCTTTGTAGAGTAGGGTTGGTGGTTGGACTCAACGATCCCAAGGGTCTTTTCCAACCTAAATGACTCTGTGATCACTTATAGGCCAGAAATTCATTACATGCCATAGGAAAGCTAATAAGCAGACCTGTGCACCCAAGTGCATGTTCATTTTCTCTTTGTTTCCATTTGGGTACCTAACACAGACTTACTTACAGGAACCAAGTCTTTAATCCCCACCAAAGGTAACCGGGTAAGAGCTGTCAAGTTTTAAGGTTAAGTAACCCCAGACGGACCTCACTGCTGTTGTGTAGCCTTAGTAGCCCTTGGGCTCTGGCACGGCCCCTGGTTGCCATCCTTGCTTGGCGCCAGCTGCCGTGGTGCCCTCTGCCTCCCAGCAGTGTTAAAAACCAGCCTTCTGCCCCATGAAGAGATCTCATTCACTCTGGGCTTGACCCAAAGGCCAGGTCCTCTTAAGCACTGTGCTACACAAGCGGGTGGGCAGTTCCCCTACCTGCAGCCTGGCTTTTGGTGAATCACAGGGAAGGGGGAAAAAAATAATAAGAAAGTGAGGATTTCTTTTTTTTTTTCTTTTTTTTTTTTTTTTAGGGAGAGGTTTACAAAAAAATAAATCCACCCTAATCTGCAAAGTATTAAGAGGGGATTTAGAGAGAGAAATGTAATCATTTTTTAATTTTAATTCCTCTGTAATTAGCATTTCTTTCACGGCATTAGGAAAACTTGTTGTTAGACTGCTGCTGTTCATGTGAGTTGCCAAAGTCCTTGTCTTTGGATTGGTGTCCCTGAAAGAGGTTGCTAACCTGTGAGATGTTGGGGTACCATTCATGTGAGTTGCCAAAGCCCTTGTCTTTGGGTTGATGTTCCTGAAAGAGGTTGCTAACCTATGAAATGTTGTTTAAATACCACTTCTTGTTCTCAGTTATGGGTAAGGAGTACCAATACTCTCCCTGCCCCTGAGAACTTACTCTAACCATTTAGATGGAAATTGGAAGAAGTGGGCACTTGAGTGGAAAGGGCTCCGGCAGGGAGCAGGGTTTGACCTCTGTCCCAGCATTTAATCAAAAAGCAGATATATATGTACTTGTTTGAAGTGTTTATTGTGCCTGAGAGTTCAGCTAGTGAACTCTTCCAGGGTGGTGGTGTTTCACAGGTGACTTCTAGTTTTGGGGAGAAGAGTAGGATGAGAAGCTGCCAGATGAGTCCCAGGGGAGCCCGTGCCCACTCAGGCAGGGACAAATGAATAGGCAAAAGTAAAGCTGCAAAGTGAGCTGGCTCTTTGGCTCCTGATTCTTGATGGCGTATCATGGGGAAGAGAGATGTCTCTGCTGGCTTTTTTTGCTGTCTCCAAGTGCCAAGGAAGGTTGGGTTTGCGCATTGACTCCAAGTACCTTTCAGTCCTGACCCAGGGGCCAGGACAAAGCAGGTTCACCCGGAGAGAGCTGTGGTTTCTGTGCAGCTTTTTCCTGCCTTGCTACTGCTGACCAAGTGATTGCTGTTATGTAGGCTATGTTATTACAGTGAACCAGTGGAAGATCTACCTTGGATCTTCTGGAGTCCCCTGTTTGGTGTCGTATGTTCTGTCCTGCTCTCACCACCTCCCAATTAATAGGATTGTATCCATAGTGCAGCACATCTTCATATCTTTGTCACAAGTGCCACGTTCTCCCTCTTGGCTGCCAATATTCTACCCAGAAGGTTTGCCCATGGAAACCTGATGTCTGGAAGAAGAGAAATCAGTGGGTGCTGGCCCAGCTATTGCATGTGGAAGTGCTTTTTCACAGACACAAGTGGCAGATGAGCATGCACAGACAGAGGCAGGGACAGGCAAGCTAAATACAGGCACGAGTGCAGCTTCTGCATTTGTCTTTGGGAGGGCTGGGCTGCATGGATTTAATTTTGCAGCCTCTTTTGTTTGTGTGACCTCTTAATAGAAAGGGAGGGGAGGGAAAAAAAAAAAAAAGGGCAGATGAGCCTTTTATCGTGGTGAAACAAATTCAGTGTTTTCCAGTGCTTAAACTTTTGTGCGAGCATGACTTTTCTTCAAGGTGTCGGGTGCCTAATCTAGAAAATGAATGGGTGGTGGTTCTGTCAGGAGCAGGTCCTCTGGTGGCTTGCACTGTAGGTATGAAGGTCTGCATATACCATTCTTACGTGGACGGCGGGGCTGAGATGCTGCAGTTCTCCGTGAGATAAAGTAGTCAAGCTGCAAATGAAACAAAGCTCTAACTGTATCCCTCCTTGTGTTTAGCAGAGATAAACTACAGTGGAGTCTCAGTGCTGCTCCGTTTGGCTTCTGGCAGCAGCTTTAATTGGTAAAATGCAGATTTTTTTTTTGATCAAGAGAGGATTATTCTTGTTATCAGTCTGGAGCATCTTATTTCAAGATGAAAAGGCTTCGCTGAATTACAGATGCCAACATTTTTACAAAGCACTTTGGCGATTGACATCTCAAAGAGAAAGTATGATTTATTAGCCTATAATGGCTAACACTGAGCACTGGGCTAGGTCCCACTGATTTGTGAAATTGCTTAATATGAATTGCCTTTTTGTGTAATTCAAGCCCCAGGTTTTTCAAATAAACTTAGAATATAAAGTGTACAAAACATTACATACCTGGAAGTGGAAAAGGATAGTGGGGCTGTGTGGCTAAGAAGAAAGGAAAAGCAAAGGAAGAAAGGGAGAAAGAAAGAGAGGAAAAGAAAGAGAAGGAGAAAGAAAAAAGAAAAAAAAAGACAGAAAAGAAAGAAAAAGAAAGACCTCCTTCTAAATCCATCTTGGTGGTGCTTTTTTACAGTAGTTTGGTTGATATCTTGGCAGGGTAAAGATTAATAACAAGCCTTGTCGCTATCAGTACCTGCTTGTCGATTCTCTGTAACAGGCTGTCTGTTCAGCATGGAAATTATTGATTAAATAAAAATTGCTATTAGATTGTGATGTGATCCATAATCGCAAACAATGGTGGACATTCCTCTTTCAGATCCCAAGCCATGCATCAAGTTTTTCCTTGCAGTAATTTATATTGTGCTGACACTCGCGCCCATTAGGCTTTTATCCTCTCCTACATGTGTCAAGAAAGCAGTAAAAGAAAGAACAGCAGCAGCAGGTAGGAGCTCTCTAAATTTTCGGAGAGAAGCACAACATGGCTTTCCTTCTAGTTAGCACCTTACCCCCCCAGTGATTTGGGCCAGGTGAGGGCAACACCCCTGGAATTCGGGAACCTTTTTCAGAGTGTTCTCAGTGAGGGCAGGGGCTTGCTCCACAAGTATTCATATCTAAAATTACTCCAGTATTTTTAATTTTTTTTTTTACTTCCCTTATTCCCTTGGCTCCATGGTTTTATTTATGGTCGTTGCTTTTGGTGCAGCCAGGGTGAGGCCCTCCATTGTGGAAAAAGGATGCCCCCGGGGAGATCCAGTATGGTTTTATGGGGTATTTTTAGCATTCTGGAGCGCGAAAGACAAGTGGCTTTCCTGTGTTTATTTAGCTCTGACGCTTTCTAATTTGAGGAGTCCAGGATTGGAGTGCTTCAGTTAAGACTGCATCACTTCAGGCTGAGTTAATTAAAAAGATAATATCTCGCTGTTCTCTTCGCAGCACATGTGAGCGCGGCACCAACTTTCTTCCTCCTGTGAGAGCCGGCGTCTAAAACTAAAGGAAACTTGGCCAAAAATGTTTTTCCAGGGAGAGGAATTGTGCCCACACGGCTTTGTCTCAGAAGACTTAAACAATATATATGTCAAAACTGATCAAGCCCACCTGGCCTGGCTGCTAGGGAGAGGTGTTCCTGTAGCTCTGGACTGTGCATTGTAGATTATTTTGCCAGTTACCAGCTTTAGGCAGGATTGGTTCCTCCATACAACAGAATATAGAAGCTTAATATGTGTGGGTTAGTGTGATTTTTTTTTTCCAAGTTGGTAAAATGAAGGCTTTCTCCTTTAAAATGTTACCAGTGCTAGTTATCAGGCGATGTATGTTTCTGTATCTCGCTACCGTTGCAGTAGTTTTTGCATCTCTTTCTTGTGTCTAAACCCTTTCCCATGTTACCACAAATGATCAAGGAAACCCTACCTGCACTATTTGACCGTTTGCCACGTTACACTCGTCTTAAAGAGTGATTAACGGGGAGTTTATTGCCCTTCATTACGTGGGGCAAATAGGGAGCTTTCAGGGCTTGGCCACTGTCGTTGAAATCAAGAGGCTGCTTCGTTTTGCAAAGCCGGAGCGTGTGCCTCGCACACCCCCCGCCAGCGCGGCCACTTTCCCTGCGTGGATCAGAGCCAAGGGATTACCAGCCAGGAAATTAATTGCCGAGGGGATTCCGACACTTTAGTAAAAAGCCTGGACCAAAAAAAAAAAACCAAAAACCAAAAACAACCTGTGTTTTATATCACATTCTCTAAGCGCCAGGCTCCGGCTCTGATAGTTTTGGGGTGAGGGAGAGTTACAGAAGTACGGGACTGCCCTTTGGGTTACTCCTGTGGACTTCACAGAATCACATGGGGTTGGAAGGGACCCCCAGAGATCATCTCGTCCAACCCCCCTGCCAAAGCAGGTCCACCCAGAGCAGGTTGCAGAGGAATGTGTCCAGGTGGGTTTGGAATGTCTCCAGAGAAGGAGACTCCACCACCTCCCTGGGCAGCCTCTGCCAGGGCTCTGCCACCCTCAAAGGAAAGAAGTTCCTCCTCATGTGTAGGTGGAACTTCTTATGTTCAAGTTTATGCCCGTTTCCTCTCGTCCTGTCCCTGGGCACCACTGATAAGACACTGGCCCCTTCCTCCTGACCCCCACCTTAAAGAAAAGGTGTTGATCAGATCCCCCCTCAGCCTTCTCCAGACTAAAAAGACCCAAGTCCCTCAACCTCTCCTCATAATGGAGATGCTCCAGGTCCCTCATCATCTTTGTAGCCCTCTGCTGCACCCTCTCCAGTAGTTCCCTGTCCTTCTTGAACTGGGGAGCCCAGAACTGGACAGAGGACTCCAGATGGGGCCTCCCCAGGGCAGAGCAGAGGGGCAGAATGACCTCCCTCCACCTGCTGGCCACATTCTTTTTGATGCACCCCAGGATGCCATTGTCCTTCTTGGCCACAAGGGCACGTTTTCGGCTCATGGTCATCCTGTTGTCCACCAGGACTCCAAGGTCTTTTTCCTCAGAGCTGCTCTCCAGCAGATCAGCCCCCAAGTCAAACTTTTGAGGCTGACTGCCAGCACAAGTCTGTCCCATGCAGATGGTGACACGATGGTCTGTAGGGGAAGAGAGATGCATCTTTGAGATAAACCAGACTCTTTAGGATTGATTTTTAGTTACCAAGAGCACCTGTAAGTTCACTGCAAATCTATTGAAGCGAGTGCACGAGATGCTGGGCAGAAACAAAATTGGTCTTGGCTCTTTTTGAACCATGTTAGGTATTGTTCTCCTAAGAGAAAAACTGTACAGTTTTCATTCCAGCAGCTCAAACTTATGTCTGTAGTCTAGCCACAACCCAAGACTGTCTGTGGTATGTATGAGAGGACAGAAAATGTTATCTTGTGGCATCAGAGAATGAAAGAAGGTATCTCTGCTGCTGCTCCATGGAGCGTTAAGGGTGACTTGTTTCTAACATGTGACAGACCTTTGCTAACTCCAACTTTCCTAGGATGTGGTGGGGTGCAGATGTGAAAGATAAATTCTAAACACGTGCACAGGGGGGAAAAGCTGAGGGAGGTCTCAGAGGAGCAATGAACTGTTGAATGTGCTGGAGCTTGTTAGAAATGTCTCTTAGAGATGTTAGGAAGAAAGTGCCCGAAATACCTTCTCCAGCTCAGTCGTGATGTCATGGCTGGAACCCACCCTGCTTCTGTCACCCACCACTGATGTATTAATTCTACCAGGGTCCCCTTTGTTGTGAAACAAACGTTAAAATGTACGTTGCGTATTAAAAATAGTGCTTATCACTGCCATCATTTTTCTTTGTAGTTTCTGTGAAAAGTGTTGCGTGATGCTACATTCCTGACTTTCTTAGGGGTTTTCGTTGTATTTCATTGCAAAACTGGATCAAGCATAACCTCTTAATTGGAACTGCAGCTTTCATAGATGATGAGAGGAGACACCAAGTGCATTTATTGGGAAAAAAAAAATAATCCTGCTATTCGACAGTCTTTCTGCAGACAAAGCATTGGTATTTTTATCATATGGTCAGTTTGGATGTGTCCGTGTGGACATCTCTAAAAAGATTTAAACTATTTACTGATTCATTTACATAGGAAGATGCTACTGAGGAATATCTTTTCTTTCATTTTAAGTGGATCAGTGCTAGCTGTGCTGTAATCATTTAAGAAGTGCTGAAAGTGGAAGGAAGTGCCTGGTTTTACAGACTCTGGTCCAAGGTTGATGTACATGAAGCGCATATTGTTCAGCAAGTTAGTGTTACTGTCCATGTGGGTAATGCATTCTGAAGGGCAGATCCCTCTTAATTGTCTGACATTTACCTGGCTATTTCGCCCCATTAGCAGCATCAGGTTTTCCGTAGGTGATCCCTATTTTTAAGGGATCGAGTACTTTGCTAATCCTACTGCATAGATAGATGACCCATTGTACCAAGACTTCAAAATCTTACCAAAAAGAGTACTTTTTAGCTTTTCCTTGTTCTACCTTGCTATAGCCTTTCATGGATTTATAAGTTGGCTCATGGGATTGAGCAGTTTGTCCCTACTAATATAAAATGATATAAAGCTGTTGTAATATATAGTTAGATTTTAACTGAAAGAGTCTGTTGGTACTAACTTGCTTGCAGTCTATTTCCAAACCCGTGCTCTGAAAGGCAGTGTAAATTGTAACAGATTTTTGTCATTAAAACCATACAATTTTTATAAAACAGCTCTGGCTTTATATATTGCAAGCACAATTGTTGGGATACTTTGCTGGGTGCTTTTTTCCTTTTATTATTTTTTTTTTTCTGCTCTAGGTTTCTTTACTGTTGAGTGATTATTTCTTGGCTCCACCGGTCCGGTCTGGGCTGTGGAATGTCAAGATTAGAAATCTTTTCCCATTTCATTTTCTTGCCGACGTGCCCTGTTTTAAAGGAGCATATTATTACTTTGAGCGTGGTTTGAACCCACGGCTCAGTCACTAACTGTTCGAGCTGATAAAGCCCTGCTCCTGCAGAGAGCTCAGGGCCTTTGGACCCAGTAGGGTTTAATGGGCTCTGGGCTGATATAAGAACCCATGTGAATGGAGCCACTGGCCGGACGGAGATCAGTGCACGTTGACCAGGAACCATGGCTGGAATTTATCAAAGCCAAACAATACGGGGGGAGAATAGCTAATTTCAGGTTTAATATACACAGGGGGTCTGATTTCCATGGAAGTCGGATGAGTTAGGGTGGCAGGAAGGAGGCCTGTAGACTTTTGTTTTCTGCAGAAATGGGGGAAAACATCCAAAGCGTTTAGTTCTTCTGCCCGGTGTGTGCTGGTGTGCTTCTTACAGAATGAGGATGGCATTTTCATTCTTCCTACTATTTTGCAAATAAGATGAAATACCTTATTGTAATGCCTCTTTCTGATGACTTCCTTCTTAAGTGTGCTGGCAGGAGTCCTCTGTGGTTTTTTTTTGCCAGTGAGAAAAAGCCAGAAATAGAATATATGCTTTTAAGCGTGTTACACTCACATCTGTAGCAGTGCTAAGTGCCAGGCTGCTGAGGGTTGGGTTTTTTTAATTTTGGTGGGGCTTTTTTTTGTTTTTTAAGGAAAGGCTTGTTTTTCACATATGTTTTTGTTGAAGACTGTACACAGCTGTCTGCGAGTTCAGGTTTGTAAAGAAGGAAGTCAGTCATTGCTCACGTTAGATACTGCCTGTGAGGGTGTTTTAATGGGTTTTAACTTGAGTTTCCTGGAAATTCTGTAGCAGTTGCACATCAAATCAATTTTTATCCCTAAATGCAAAGATCATGAAGCAGAAAATTCGGCACTTGAGCCTCAGGTGGTTTTCTCTCCTTCCATATTGAGTCACTCCTAGAAGGTATCAGGCAGTACATTTTCTGGGCAACATTCGCTGGTAATCTCAGACCTAGTGAAGGGCAGATGTTTGATTTCAGGCCAATCTTTACCCTCTTCTCCATCCAACTGTAGGAAAACTCTGCCCTTGTTTGTGCACCACTGTTTTGACTAAGTTGGGAGAGGGATGTGCAACAGGTTTGCTCTTTGCAATGAGGATCTCCTGTCCTTTGGAGCTTCTGGCAGGAACAGGTATTGTACCCCCTTGCAGTCATGCTGTAGAGCTCTCTCCTGAAAGCAGGAATCCTTCCTGTATCTCAGGCTGTAGCATTCCTGCCTGTAGCCAGCTGGAAAGCCTGTGGGGTGAGCTTGTGTGTGTGTGAGACAGAGAAGGAAGGAAGGAAAGCAGACAGGACAGGCTGAAGATCATTGGTGCAGGGCTAGCGTATAGGATTTAGGAGAAGACCACTTTCACTCGCTATCGCATCATAAATGGTCAAACATCACTTGGTCAGCAGTGGTCTTAAAGCCTTCAGCAAGTGGCCTTTGTTCAGTCTCTTCTTCCAGCCCTGGTCTTCTGAGCCAAGTGTGACTTCTCTGACTCTTGCGCACACTTTGCCTGGCTTCTTTCTCCCTTTGCTTTTCTCCTTGACAGTCTGTCTTGGGTCTTTTGCTTTACGTGACAGGGACCAAATTACCCTAAATTTTTCTCATATGACCCTTACACAGAAGACAGGTAAAATGCAAGGACCATAAAAAACACAAAGCGAGCCAAACATGCGTGTGTAAGATTACATTTCTTAAAGTGATTTCTGTGGCCTTGGTGAAGGAAGAAGTTGTGATGGGGTTCTACCTGTCAGGTTGACCTTTCCAAAAGGGATTACCCTCCAGCAGAAGGCATTTACGTGGCCAGTGCAGCTCTCAAGCTGTGCATCTGAAGATGCACAATTTGCACCAAAAACAATGCTGTGATGGATGAGTGGGAGCTGGAGGAGAGTTCACCAGCATCCATGCCGTGGTGTGCAGAGCGTAGTCCAAAAAGGCAGGAGGTGACTGGGAGGGCAGCCAGAGCAGGGAAGTGATGCAGATGGCAGACAGGTAGGAGGGCATGGTTGGGAGAAATTGCCAGGAGCTCCAGGACCAGCAGAAGGGCACTTCTTCCCCCCACAAGCTCCTTCATCCCACCGCCCCAAGAACTTAATCATCTTCATGGTAACCCTCTTGCATCTTTCTCTGCCTCAGCAGCTCTCAGGAGGGCAGGGCATATGCCCTTGGAGGGCAGAGACTTAACCAAAACATCCCTGTTTGAGAACAGTTGACTTGAGCATCTGGTTTGTGGTTTCCACTTTCAGCTCCTTCGCTTCCCTGCTGGAGCTTCCTCACACCAATGCATTTAGCCCTGTCCTTAGGCATTCAGGTAGTTGAAGAGAGTGGTGGAACTTTTTTGTCTTTTTTGGTAACATCACAAACTACGGAAGCTGTCATACCTTGCTTGAATGCAGGCAAATGCAACACAGAGCATCAGTGCTGGAGGAACCAGCAAAGCCCAGTTATCTCCACAGCATGCATTCAGAGCTTATTTCCATACATTTGTAAAATAAAAAAGAGTAAAGAAAGCTGGAATTCCTGTAACATACCAGCTTCACCTATTAACCTCCCAGCTAGTAATACAAGAATGCAACCTTCAAGACAGAAATGGCATTTGATTTTAGACAGAGGTATGGAAGAGAACATCAGAGAAGAAACAAAGCTGAGAGTCGTCAGAACACCTTTTCCTACCACTGTAAAAGTGGAATGATTAATGTCCACAACGTTTATGTTGATGTTCTGGCAGAACCTCATCTATTAAATTTTCAGGTTTAGGAAATAAAGATGCAGTTTCTGCCTGTTGCTTTATAGCTGCGTGCTCTGACACAGGAAATGGTGGGAAAGCTGTAAAACGTTGCCCTTGGTGGAGCCGCGTTTTGCTGGTAACAGACAGAGCTGTACGGTGCACACGAGTGTGTGTGTGTATTAACTGAAACGAGAACAAGATGTGATCTTATTGGGAAAGAATCCCCGTAATATCCCGTAAGTTCCATTCCCTCCGCAGAATATCCCGAATCCTATCAAAAAGCCATCCAAAACCTGGAAGCGTAGATACAGGCTGAGGGAGGGAGGGGGTTCCCAGCCGGACGACCAAGCTGTGTTTGCCCTGTTGGTATTATATCACATCCATAGGGTATAACGACTATATCAGAGATTTAAAGAAGGTCATGTTGTATTACGAACCGCTGTCTTTATTTTTAGGATTAGTTTAGGATTAGATAACTTTTCTCTTCTCCCCCCCCCCTCCCCGATTCTCTTTATGTCCTAAGGGCAGATCCTTTCTCTTGGGTCAGGAATGTAATAAGGCAGGTTTTCCTCTCTCCAGGATATTGTGTCTGTCTCGCTGCGTTTAAATTGCCACAGAAAGCTTTTCTGAGCAAAATACAGTATTTTCTTTGTACAAGAGCCAACGATTGACGTATCCTTGGGGACTTCTCTGTCTTTAGCATTTAAACATCCAAGTTGGATATGTTTAACCTATTGATAGGCAACGTAGACAACTACAGAATTTATTGCAAGAGAACAAAAGGAGAAGCAGAAAGGAAACATCTTTTTTTTTTAACTAGGGATTGAGAACTTTTATTGCTGCTGTTAGTGCAGAGAGATAAAAAAAAAATAATCAGACCTGTACTTTCAGCTGAAACAGGGAGGTGAAAAGAAAACAGTCCTGCTGGGTTGTGTCCTTTGAATTAGCATATTCCTGTTTATTAGTAATACAGTTTCATGTTCAGAGAACAAGATTTCTCAAAGCCGATACATAAAAATCATTTGATTCGTCATGGCTGATTAAACAGCGTTTGGGGCAAAAATATGACTCCTGCTCAGGCTCATAGTAAACTCCACAAAATGCAAATGTTCATTAATTATTAGTAGTTTGACTGCTCTTGGTCTTTGTGCATTCCTCGTTTCTGAACTTGTGTGCCCTATGGGACATGAACAGTCTCTTTCCATGTGTTGCACTGACCCCAGATGTTTAATATATTTTTAAATATGACTGCAAGCCCCAGTCTTCTCCCGGTGGCAGCTGTGCTGGCCCAAGAGAGCTGTTGACCCCAACTGTTTGTTGCAACATTTCGGAGCTTCCTCTCAGTCTGCCCTTGACATGGGAGTGCTCCCTCAGACGCTGGGGTTAAAACAGCCACATTAACCCAAGCGCTTCAGACCAAAGCAGGTGAATAAGCAGTTTATGAGCTATTGAGGCACTGATATTGGAAATACGGCAACATTTTGCTAAGAAAAGGTGATGAGCTCTTACGGAGCAGAACCACTCAGTGTCTCAGCGTGGTCAGAACATGATGTGATCCCAACACCACCACCACTTTCCTCCTTTGTAACTGTTTTGTCCTCTCTTTTAGCCATTGGTTTCCACGCTGCCCTTCTCCTCTGCTGTCCTCCCCGTCCATCTACTTTTGTGGCTGTCTCAAGTTATAAATCATCATTATTTTTCAGTTGACTTGGCTTCTAATTTTGATCCCTCCCTTTCTTCATTGACTGCAGTTGCCAGTTCTCAAGGGACAGAGATGGGAATCCAGAACGACACAGTAATAAATGAGCTTCAAGCATTAATTCAGCTGGAGTGCTCACTTAGGTCTTTTTTTTTTTTTTCTTATAATTAACAGTCAGGGACACAGAGTTCATATATTAAGTTTGTGAAATAGTGTAAGTTACATTTCCTATTTTCCACATACTTCAGTCCTTTCTGAAACAACCGTCTTTTCGACTACAACTTCATTTAGTGATTTTATTTTTCTTAATGAGTAAAACGTTTTTAGTCACACTCGAGTTACAAACGTTTGCAGTACATATTTTTTTTGAACTGTTAAAAAAGTCACACTCCTCTCTCACATTTAACCCCCAAATACCTGATGACTGAGTTGTTGTGTGCCACGAGTCCTCGTTTAGGTTTACAATCATAACCAAACCCGGGGTGGGGGGGGGGGGAAGGTTTTCGTTTGTTAATAGTGGAAAACGTTGAAAATTAAGTATTGAGCTTGAATGACAAGATCAAACACGTCGAGGTGAGGAGTGTGGTGTGCAGTGCTTTTAAGATGCATCTGATTTTAACCCTTTCAAGCAAAGGTGTCAAGGCTGTCGAGGCGCTGACCCGCTTTGGGCTAGATCAGCGGATTGTATAAATTTTCGTGTCGCTATTGAGCCTTCGCGGGGCTCTGTCACAACAGCCTTTCTTAAATCTTCCCTAAAGTATGCACGACAGCCCCAAGAACCCTAATAGAATCACAATAAACCCATCCAAAGGAAAGGAAGCAGGAGCGGAGATAGTTATCGGGGCTTCTCCCTGGGCATGTGCCTCTGCAGAAACGCAGAGTTCTTCATGTGTAGCTATAGCTTCGACTTGGCTTTAGGAACTGCTAGCAGCTTAAAGCATTTATGCCACCATAAAGCTATAGCTTCGACTTGGCTTTAGGAACTGCTAGCAGCTTAAAGCATTTATGCCACCATAAAGGTTTAAAGCAGCTTAAGTGCTTCTTCTGTCTCGGGAACTAAAAATGGCTTAAGTACTTATGCCACCCTAAGGACGCGAGGTCAAAAGCGTACTCTTGACTTGTGCGGCAGGGAGGGGACATCAGCCTCTTGAGGTTGTTCAGCCTCCTCGTGCCAGCAAATGATCTTTAGTAGGGGAAGGACAGATGGGATCCATACCTATTTTCCAGCAGATAGGAGGAAATTAAAATGCATGCGTTGTTCTAACAGAGAGTCACAGAGGTTAGAGAGACACTCGATTGCAGTGATTGGAATGTGTCCGAAAAGTCTGCTGGGGATTTCACTCCACAGAGATGCAGGGGTTTTTCCTCCTCACAATGGGATTTCTATTGTTGCAGGATATTTCCTGCCTCACCAGGACCTCCTTTATGTCCTGACTTCTTTACAAAGCTTTTGTCTGTCCATCTTGCTGTGGATCATGGAGTTAATCTTTATCGAGATGTTAATGAGATGGTAGGGAGTCCTGCCTGATGTCATCTCCTAGTTGCTTGACTACCTAAAATGGTAGCGAGAAGTAGTGATGAGCTGTGGATTGCATCCCTGGGGAGCAGGGAAGCATGGGGACTTGCTTAAGTGCTGCCCTGTGACTTTTCTGAATGCTGGTACTCTTTTTACAATCACTCGGATATCTTGGGAAGCTCTGTGGATCAAGAATGTCCAAAGTTTACCCCCTGCAGCACTACAGGCTGGGAGCAGAGTGGCTGGAGCTGCCCAGCAGAAAAGGACCTGGGGGTGTTGGTCAGCTGTCAGCTGAACATGAGCCAGCAGTGTGCCCAGGTGGCCAAGAAGGCCAACAGCATCCTGGCCTGTCTCAGGAACAGCGTGGTGAGTAGGATTTGGGAAGTGCTGGTCCCCCTGGACTGGGTACTGGTGAGTCCCCACCTTGAGTACTGTGTCCAGTTTTGTCACAAAAAAGACATTGAAGGGCTGGAGCGGTTCCAGAGAAGGGCAACAGAGCTGGTGAGGGGTCTGTAGCACAAGTCTTGTGAGGAGAGGCTGAGAGAGCTGGGGGTGTTCTGCCTGGAGAAAAGGAGGCTGAGGGGAGACCTTCTTGCTCTTCTCCAACTCCCTGAAAGAAGGGTGTGGAGAAGTGGGGCTTGGTCCCTTCTCCGATGTCACAGGTGATAAGACAAGAGGAAATGGCCTCGAATTGCACCAGGGGAGGTTCAGATTGGAGATTAGGACAAATGTTTCCACGGAAAAGGTTCTTGAACCTTGGAATGGGCTGCCCAGGGAAGGGGATGAGACACCATCCCTGGAGGGATTTAAGATGGGTTGATATAGTGCTTAGAGACATGGTTTAGTGATGGTTTTTTATCAGAGTGAGGTTGATGGTTGGACTGGATGATCTTAAAGATCCCTTCCAACCCAGACAGTTCCATGATTCTAAGTGTGCACACCACTCATAAACAAGTGACTCCTTTTAGTGAGAATCAGAGACTTAAATACTACTATCCATGTGGACTTTAGGTTTCCTGGGCCTTAAATCTCAGCCTCCACTGTGGCCATAGTAGTAGATACTGTTTCCCAAAGTTTGTTGTTAGGAGTGGTATGTTCACAAGCCATGAGGTTGTCAGTAGTCTCAAGACCAAAGTGAAGGAGAGATCTGTACTTAGACCTAAGTGAGGACAGGGAAGTTTGACTTCTATTCCACCAAGTCTGGTGAGCTCTGGTGTGCTTCATGCTGTTCTAGTCAGGAAGGTTGAAGTCATGCTAGAGCAGGTGAAGAGGAGGCCTGAGAGGACCACTGAGGAGGGATGCACTAACACAGTCCTAGAAGTGGCAATGAGGAACCTGGGAAAAAAATGACAGGCAGGACACAGGGACTTCCACGCCTCAAACCAAAGCAAGGTAAGAGGAGGAATAAGGACTTGATCATCCTGGAGAAGACCAGAAGGAACCAGCATATTTAATACAGCAGATAAGGGCATGGAGGAGAGTGCCGACTGACAGTTGGGATGGAAAAAGGGAGAGGAAATAAACACTAAGCAGGGAAGCAGAGCTGTTTAAGCTAAAGGATACTGTCGGCAGAAGAACAAATGAATATAAATTGGCTGTGAATAAATCAAAGCTAGAAATCAGTTGCTAACTAGCAGAGGAGTGAGTTCCTGGAAGAGCTTTCCACTGGGAGCAGAGGGAGCAGTTCACCAATGTACTTAGAAGACAAAGCTTCCTTCTTTTGTGACTGGGATTATGCGTAGCAGGGCTTGCCCCAGCAAGGGATTGTCCTGATGACCAGGAAGCCTCCTCCTGTTGCTAACTGTATGTGGCCTTCAGGAAAAAACTACATCCCCTGTGCAAAACACATAAATGAGAGTGCTACCTGCAGGACTTGCAGGTCAGGGATAACTGGTCCTCTTCCAAACCAGTCTGTTACTGCTGGACACAGTTTCCTCTCTGCAGCCTGTGGGCTCTGTGACTCCCTCGTGCAGCTGTGGGATGAGCTGCATTTAGCAGTCCTTCCACTGCGATGCCTCCTCCCCATTCCCGCTTCATCTCCTACACAGCAAATGGGTTGGCTCTGCTGGTCTGAGGGACTTTCTGTGGCAGTACGGTCCAGGGGGGAGGGATTGAATCATAGAATCATATGGGGTTGGAAGGGACCTCTGGAGATCATCTAGTCCAACCTCCCTGCTGGAGTGTGTCTACCTAGAGCAGGTCATCCAGGGACACGTCCAGGTGGGTTTGGAATGTCTCCAGAGAAGGAGACTCCACCATCTCTCTGGGCACCCTTTTCCAGGGCTCTACCATTCTCACAGTAAAGAAGTTCCTCCTCATGTTTAGGTGGAATTTCATATACTCAAGTTTGTGCCCATTTCCTCTTGCCCTGTCCCCCCTAATGAAATAAAGGGGTTATTTCATTTTCCTCACCAGGGGCAGGATGACCTCCCTTGACCTGCTGGCTCTTCTTGGTGCCCCCCCAAGAATGCCATTGGCCTTCTTGGCCACAAGGGCACATTGCTGGCTTATGG